>PVIW01009459.1:0-51835 GCA_004026585.1 Noctilio leporinus
AGGCCTGTATTGCTATAAATTTCCCCCTGAGAACTGCCTTTGCTGTATCCCATAGGTTTTGGGCTGTTGTGTGTTCATTGTCATTTGTTTCCAGGAACTTTTTGATTTCATCTTTGATCTCATTGTTGACCCCTTCATTGCTTAAAAGCATGTTATTCAGTCTCCATGAGTTAGAGAATTTTTGTTTTTTTTCCCTTGAACTTGGTTTCTAGTTTCAAGCCATCGTGATCTGAGAAGATACTTTGTATGATTTCCATTTTCCTGTATTTGTGGAGGCTTGTCTTGTGACATACCATGTGGTCTATCTTGGAGAATGATCCATGTGCATTTGAAAAGAATGTGTATTTTGCTTCTTTGGGGTAAAAGACTCTGTACACATCAGTTAGGTCCATTTTCTCTAGAGTGTTGTTCAATGCCACAACATCTCTGGGGATTATTTGTTTGGAAGATCTGTCCATTGTTGATAGTGGGGTATTAAAATCCCCTACTATTAGTGAGTTGCTGTCTATGTCTTTCTTAAAGTCTTCCAAGATTTTCATTATATATTTTGGAGCTCGTATGTTGGGTGTGTATATGTTTATCAGAGTTATTTCTTCTTGATGGATTGTTCCCTTAAGTATTATGAAATTTCCATCTTTATCCCTTTTTATGGCCTTCATTGTAAAATCTATTTTATATGAAATCAGTATTGCTACTCCAGGTGTCTTTCTATGTCCATTTGTTTGATATAGAGTTTTCCATCCCTTCACTCTCAATCTGTGTCAATCTTTTGTTCTGAGGTAGATCTCTTGAAGACAGCATATATGTGGATTATGTTGTCTTATCCATTCGGCTACCCTATGTCTTTTGATTGGTGCATTTAATCCATTTACATTTAAGGTGATTGTTGATTGATACTTATTCATTGCCATTTTCTCCATTTGTGTCTGTATTCCTCTTTAGCTTTCTCTATTTCTTCATTTTATTTGTTTACTTATTTTTATAGTAGACCCTTTAGGATTTCTTGCAGTGCTGGTTTGGTAGAGATGTATTCTTTGAGTCTTTTTTTGTCTGGGAAGCTCCTTATTTCTTCTTGTCTTGAATGGGAACCTTGCTGGGTAGAGTATTCTTGGTTGCAGGCCTTTGTTGACCATGACTTGAAATACTTTTTGCCATTCCCTTCTGGCTTGAATTGTTTCTGTTGAATAATCATTTGATAGCCTTATTGGAGCCCCTTTGCATGTTATTTGTCGTTTCTCTCTTGATGCTTTTAGGATTCTCTCTTTGTCTTTGAAATTAGCCATTTTAATAATAGTGTGCCTTGGTGTTGATCTGTTTGGGTTGTTCCACGTTGGGACCCACTGTGCTTCCTGAGCTGGATTAATGTTTTCACTCATCATGTTAGGGAAATTTTCTATCATGACTTTTTTGAACAGGTTTTCCATTCTTTGTTTCTCTTCTCCTTCTGGTATCCCTATTATACAGATGTTGTTACGTTTCATGTTGTCCTGCAGCTCTCTTAACCCCTCTTCAGTCTTGTTCAGCCTTTTTTTATTCTCTTGTACTGTCTTGGAGTATTTGTCTACATTATCCTACAACTCGCTGATCTGGTCCTCTGCTTCCTCAAGCCTACTGTTGATTCCATCTACTGTATTCTTCAATTCAGAAATTGTATTCTTCATTTCCTCCTGGCACTTATTGATAGTTTCCATGTCCTTTTTCATGCTGTTGTAGTTCTCAGTAAGTTCCTTGTAACTTCCCTTGAGTTCTTTGTAATTTACCTGGAGTTCTTTGTAGTTCTCCTGGAGTTGTTTACAGTTCTGTTTGATGTGTCTGAGCTCACTGAGCTTCTCTATCATCATTCTTTTGAATTCCTTATCTGATATTCCAGATGCCTCTGTTTCATTTTGTGTTCTTTCTGGGGATTCTTCCTTTCCTTTTGGTGATGGACTGATTCTTTTTTTCCCCATTTTGGGTGTCTGTTCTTGCTTGCTCTTTCTTTCTTTCTTTATTTTTGTTCTTTCCTTAGGTTAACCTGCTTTGCTTCCTTGCCACAGAAGTTGAGCACCCTTCTGTGATAGGAGATTTGTGGAGTTCAATGTTGCCGTCTCCCAGATTTTCTCCACTTGCTGTTCTTGGTATGTCTTTATTTGGGCTGTCTGTTTGTATTCTGGGCCTGTGGGCTTTTAGCAGAAACAAAACAAAAACAAAAACAAAAAAACAAAAACAAAAACAAACAAAAAAAATGAAAAAAAGTACCAAACTAAACCAAACAAACAAAAATTGCAAAAGGAAAAAAGAAATAAAAATGATAATAATAAGAAGAAAGGGTTTAGATGGCTGTTCACCCTTAATAATCCCTGACTGGTCCAGATGGAGCCTGGACCTGAGGGCTTTTAGCAGAAAAAAAAAAAAAAAAAAAAAAAAAAGAAAAAAAAAAAAAAAAAAAAGAAAAAAAAAAAAAAAAAAAAAAAAAAAAAAAAAAAAAAAAAAAAAAAAAAGGGAGAAAGTCACAAGAGAAAGATAAATCAATATTAATAAAGAAAAGGTTTAGGTGTTTGTTCACCCTTTATGGTCTCTGTTTGGTCCAGGTGGAGCCAGGACCAGTGGGTTTTATCATGGAGAAAAGAAAGGAGAAATAAGGAAAGAGAGAGAGAGAAAAAAAAAAAAGGATGGGGGGAGAAAGTCACAAGACAAAGAGAAATCAATATTAATTAAGAAAGGTTTTAGCTGTGTGTTCCTCCTTTATGATTTCTGATTGGTCCAGGTGGTGTTAAGGCTTTTATTATCAAAGTTATAAAAGACCTATACTTGGAAAATTGTAAGACACTGAAGAAAGAAATTGAAGAAGATACAAATAAGTGGAAGGACATACCATGTTTATAAATAGGAAGAATTAACATCATTGAAATGTCCATACTACCCAAAGCAATCTATAGGTTCAATGAAATTCCTATCAAGATTCAAATGATGTGTTCCACAGAACTAGAACAAATATTTAACAAATTTTTATGGAGCCACAAAATTCTCTGCATAGCAACAGCAGTCTTGAGGAAGAACAAAGTTGAAGAAATAACACTGTCTAATATCAAAATATACTATAAAGCCATAGTAATGTAAATAGAATGATATTGGCATTAAAACAGATACATAGATCTACATAACTGAATAGAGAGCACAGAAATAAACCCACATCTTTATAGTCAATATATGATAGAGAAAATAAGCACATGTACAATGGGCTAAAGATAGTTAATAAATAGTGTTGGGGAAATTCAACAGATATGTATGGAAAAAAATGTAACTAGAATACTTTTTTTTACACCACACAAGGATAGGTTCAAAGTATATCAAACACTTAAAAGTTAGACCTGTAACCATAAAAATCTTAGAAGATAACATAGGCAGCAAAATCTCAGACATTGTTTGTAGCAATATTTAGTCAGATATTCCTCCCCAGGTAAAGGAAACAAAAGGGCAAAAAAATGAACAAATGGGACTACATCAGAGTAAAATGGTTTTGCACAAAAAAGAAATTATCGACGAAATAAAAAGACAATCAAGAGAATGGAAGAACTTTTTACTGATACATCTGATAAAAAGTTAATAAATAAAATTTATACCCTGGCTGGTGGCACAGTGGATAAGGTGCCAGACTGCGAACCCAAAGGTCACTGGTTTGATTCCCAGCCAGGGCAACATAACCAGATTGCAAGCCAGGTCTCCAGCCAGATCCATAGCTGGAGGCAGGTGAAAGGCAACCATACATCGATGTCTCTCTCCCTCTCTGCCTGTCTCTCTTCCCCTCTCTCTGAAAATAATAAATACAATATTTAAAAATAAATAAATAAATATAATTTATAAAGAACCTACAAAACTAAACACCAAAAAACAAATAACCCAATTAAAACACGGACAAAGGACCTGAATAGACACTTCTCTAAAGAGGACATACAGATGGCCAACAGACATATGGAAAGAAGGTCAATGTCACTAATCATCAGAGAGATGCAAATTAAAATGACAATGATATATCATCTCATACTTAGTAGAATGGCTATTATTAATAAAACAATAAACATTATGGCTGCTGAGGATGTAGAGAAAGGGGAACCCTTTTGCACTTTGTTGAGAATGCAGACTGGTGCAGCCACTGTGGAAAGCAGGGTGAGATACATCACAAAATTAAAAATGGATCTGTATTTTAACTTAGCTATCCTACTTCTGGGAATATATGCAAAGGGACCCAAAACACTATTTCAAAATAACATAAACACCCCTATGTTCCCTGAGCATTATTTACAAACATGAAGATATGAAAGCAGCTCGTGTCCGTCAGTATATGAGAGAAATTCAAATTGAAACCACATGAGATATCAGCTATACCTGTCAAAATGGTCGTCATCAATAAATCAACAAATAACTTTTGGTGAAAATGTAAAGGAAAAGGAACCATGTGCATTGTGGATAAAAAAGGCAGATTGGTGTAGTCACTATGGAAAACAGTATGGAGGTTTTTCAAAATGTTACAAATGGAATTGCCTTATGAAGCAGTAATTCAGTTTCTAGATATATTTCCAAAGAAACCCAGTACACCAATTTGAAAAAAATACGTGGACCTCTGTGTTCATTGCATAATTATTTATAATAACTTTGATATAAAAACAACCCAAGTGTCTATATTTGAAATAGAAACAACCCAAGTGCCTGTCAATAGATGAGTGGATAAAAAAATGCCATTTTACATACATACAATGGAATATTACTAGTTCAGTCAGCAAGAGTGAAATCTTAACCATTTGCGACAGCATGGATGGAACTAGAATCAAGCTAAGTTACATAAGTCAGTAAAAGAAAGACAAATATCACATAATTTCACTTATAAGTGGACTCTAAATAACATAAGCAAGCAAATAAATAGATATACAGATACTGAGAACAAACTGATGATATTGCAAGAGAGATGAGAGGTAGTGAGATTAGGTAAAGAGGTGAAGGGATTTAGAAGTACAATTTGGTTGTTCCAAAATTGTCAGGAAGTGTGAAGTGCAGATTAGGAAATGTAGTAAAAATTATTGTAATGATTATGTATGGTGCCAGGTGGGTATTGGAAATATTGGGGCAAACACTTTTAAAAGTATATGATTGTCTTACTACCATGCTGTACAACTGAAATAATTGCAAAATGATATTGAATGTAAACTATATATATATATATATATATATATATATATATACACATATATATTTTTTTACATTCAAGAATTTATTTGTTTTCATCTTTTTTTTTAGAAATAAAATGGTTTAAAAAACAAAAGGTGGCAAAAATGATAAAATGTAATTTTGTTATATCCTAATCTCTTACATGTGTTCTGTAAATTCCAAATAAGTATAGTATAAAAATATAATTTCAAATCATTATAGAATGAAAAGAAAATCACATTAATTATTAAATACTCTGGCATTTTATCTTCACTTGTCCCACAGATGAATTCGCATATATAAAAACTGATGTACATTTATATCCTGAAGTACAAGTCTCCAATAGCCAAGTAGTACTATATTTTATGTGCAAAGTAGGTATTGCATATTTACTTGCTATGGAAAGCAGAGTACAGGCTCAATGGAGAATAATTAAACACTGATTATTTTTCAGAAAAATGCTGCTGTAAAATGTACAGCAGTACATTGTTGGTAATTATGTACTTCTCAAAGTAATTAACAGCTTTTAGATATAAATCTTTCAAAGGCTGCCTTTGAAGAGCTATGAAGTGACATTTAAAAATCTGAATAACAATAATCTGTCAATAACCTTCTCAAAAACCAAGTGAGGAGAGGATTTTCTCTTTTTACCTCCATGTGGTCAGTTTCATTCTTGGGGAAGGCCTGATGTAGCAAGAAGATACATTTCACAAACATTTAACACTGGTTTGTGATCTGTCAACTAAAGACACCACCTCTGATGTGGATGGTTTCATTCAATCCATGTTTTACCAATTTTATATCTTCTAGGTCATCTTTAATGATGCTAATCAAGTGGCTGAGGCCTTCCTGCTGTTGTTTCAAATGCTGCTTGACTTCTCCTAACAGATCTGCATCTATGGAGTATCTTTCTTCAGATTTGACTGCTCCAAAATGATTCTGCATTCTGATTTGGGACATCAGTTCATTTAGTCGGCCCTTAAATTGAGTGGGTGCATTTAGTTCACACTGAATTGTATCTAGCTGAACTCGCAACTGCTCTTCATCAGCTTGGATGGCATACCTGCTCTTCCTCTGAATTTCCTGTTTGATTAGGACCTGTAAGGTTCTATGGGAAAGATCCATAAGTTTCTTCTTGTATTGTGCAATTTTGGCCATAGTTGTAGTTTGATTCTTCTGTAGTTCACCAATATCTAGTCTGGTCTAATGCTGCTTAGTCATCTGATCTTGAACCTTCAGTCTTTGAAGGAGCTCTTTGAAGCCCACCATTGGTATAGGAATTAACTTTTCAGGATCAGGGTTATCCACCTTGGCTTGTTCCCAGATAATAGGATCAACACCAGCAGGAGGATTCTGTAAAAGCTGTTTGATCTGTGCAGGAGAAAGTTCTGTTCTAGTCATAGAGAGGGTTACACCAAGTTGCTGCAGCTGTGTTTTAATATTGGTTTGTTCAAAATGGGCATATAGTGTTGTAGCTGGAACTCTTCTTGAAGTACCATTTGGAGATCGCTCAATAAGGTAAATGACAACTTCTGTCTGATCATCTGGCAATGTTTTAATACCCTCTACATTTACTGTAAGGGTCTGGTTTCCTCCCAAAACTTTATGCAATGATTCCACCAACTGCTGTTGCTGGATTTGAATATCTGTTTCTTTTTTGTTGAAGACTAACACCACTAGCCCATCTTCATCCTTATTATTGGGCATACAACTATAACCTACTGCCTTAAATCGGCAAAAAGGGATTTTCTTGTGTGAATTCCACTGGTGGAATGTTATTGTTGAAATATCCTTTTCCTGTTCCCCAAAAGGCCTGCAGTTGATTCCATTTTGCTAAAATAGCATCTATCTCACCTCCTAACAGTGTTGGAGCAGAAAGAGCACTTGCAGTGTTTATCAGTTGGTTGGACTGGGCATGAACTTGTGTAGGCTGACTGAAGAGACCACCTAATGTAGTTTGTTGTTGCTGTTGCTGTGTATTAAATCCTTCAAATCCCAGTCCAGTTCCCAAGCCAGTCCCTAAGCCAGTACTACTTCCAGTTGTTGTGCCAAAACCAGTACCAAATCCAAAGCCTTTGTTCTGAGTACCACCTAAGAGTCCAGTAGTGCCTGTGTTAGTTGGAGCAGAAAAGCTGAATGCAGAACCTACCGTTGTAGATGTTGTCCCAAATCCTCCAAACCCACCTGGTTACTAATGTGGTGTCAAAAACTTTGTTTGAATCATTAGTGCTCTCTCAGCTCTGCTGCAGGTTTTCTGGGAGTCTAACCTTTAATCACCTATTTCCACGGGGGCTGCAGTGGCTGCAGCAGTGCCTGAGGTGCCCGAGGGAGCCCCAAAATTGAAGGCCATGTAGTGGGAGCAAGGAACCGAGAAGCTACTCCCGCGACACTTGTGCACTCCCTAAACTATATATTTTTAAAAAGGCATAAACAAAAAAAGAAATGAACCCAATTTAACCTTACTCTGTAATTATTATTATTTTTTTACATCTCAAATGCCCCAGAAGAGTTAGAATATTATATTATGCCCTCCACTTATTGTGAATAATTTTCCTAGGTGAAAATAAATAGGCATAATAATTTTGACTTAATTAACTGACCTTTATTGTACTAATAACCAATAATTAAATCTACTTAGATGTTTATGGCAAGTAGCTCCTTTCTATTTTAACTTAGTATTTATTTTAAACTGAAAATATTTTGAATTTCTCAAATATGGCTACTCTCTATTATAGACAACATAACTATGATATCAATATAGCATTTAATATTATTGAAATAGGCATATGCTTAAATTACACTCTTTGATATAATAATATACCAGCAGTATTTATTTAGTGAATTAATCTACTCATTTACCTTATTTCAGGTCTAGTCTGTTTTTACCAGTAGGTGTATAAGTAAAAATTACAGTAATAAATGAAATGAGAATTCTCAATATTTTAGCTAGCTGAAGCTAAAAAGCAATGTTTAGATGCCTTGGAAATATTGTATCTTGGAAATACATTTATTTCTTTTAAAAATATTTTAATTTTTAAATGTGTTTTTATTTTTTATCTAAATAACATGTATAATATATAATATATGTATAGTAATTCTTAGTGTGACACTGATTAATAAGGTCATACAGGTTTTAATGGTACACTATAATGTATGATCTATAGTTTTAAAAATTATCTCATTTTTCAATTACAGTTGAAACTCAATGTATTTCATATTAGTTTCAGGTTTATTGCATAGTAGTAAACATTTATGTAACTTACAAAATGATTCTCCCAACAAGTCTAGTACCCTTCTGACATCATACATATTTATTACAATATCAATTACAATATTTATTTTTTTGTACTTTATATCCCTGTGATTCCTCTATGACTATCAATTTGGACTTCTTGATTTCTTTATATTTTTCACCCACCTCTCTAACTTCCCTTTGCTCTGGCAACCATCAATTTGCTTTCTGTAGCCATGAATTTGTTTCTAATTTGTTTGTTCAGTTATTTGGATTCCACATGCAAGTGAACTCATGTTATTTGCATTTCTCTTTCTCACTTGTTTCACTTGGATTGATTTATGTTGTCACAAATGGTAAGATATCATTATTTTTATGACTAATATTCCATAGTACATGTATGCCACATTGTCTTTATTTAATCATCTAGTGATGGGAACTTAAGTTGCTTCCATATTTTGGCTATTGTAAATAATACTACAATGAATATTGAGGTAGATATATCTTTTATTGTGGAAAGTACATATATCTTTGGAATTAATATTTTGGATCTCTTCAGATAAATATTCAGAAGCTGACTTGTTGGTCCTAAGGTCATTCTATTTTTGATTTTTTGAAGAATACCCATAGTGTTTTATGTAGATGTGATGCAAATTTGCAGTCCCATCATAATTCCACAATGGTTACCTTTTATATCCATCTTAGCTAACACTTTTGTATTGATGATAGCCTTTCTGACAGGTGTGAGGTGATACCTCATTGCTGTTTTAATTTACATTTCTCTGGCATTGAGCATCTTTTCACATTTCATTGACTATCTGTATTTTCTTCTGAAAAAATATATATTCAGACACTCTGTTCTCTTTTTAATTAGGTTGCTTGGTCATGTTGTTAAATTATGTGAAATTTTAAAAATAAATTTGGACATTAAGCCCTTTTAGAATATATCTTTCATGAATATCTTCTCCCAACCACTAGGTTGTCTATTTTGTTGAATGTTTTCTTTCCTGTGAAAACGTTATAGTTTGTTATAGTCACATTTCTTTATTTTTTTCCCTTTATTTTCCTTGCCCAAGGACATATATCAGAAAAAATTTGCTACTAGAAATGTCCAAGACTTTACTATCTATGTTTTCTTATAAGAGTTTTATGATTTATCTTTAGTCCATTTTGAGTTTATTGGAGTAAGAAGGTGGCCCAGTTTTGTTTTTTGTATCAGCCCAATTTTTCCAACACCATTTATTTAATAGACTGTATTTACCCCAGGATATAGTCTTGTCCCCTTTGTCATAGATTAATTGACCATATAGGTGTAAGTTTATTTCTGGACTCTCTATTTTGTGCCATTTATTTATGTATCTTTTTATGCCAGTACTATTTCATTTTGATTACTATAGACTTGTACTATATTTTGATATCAGGTATCCTAATATCGCCAACTTTGTTTCTTTTTCTCAAGATTATTGTGGCTATTTGGGGTTCCTTTGTGTTTTTATATATATTTCAGAATTATTTTGTTCCACATGAAAGAACAGAAGAAAACTCCAGAAAAGAACTAAATAAAATGAAGGTAAATAATCTACCAGATACAGATTTCAAAATACTTGTATTAAGGATGCTCAAGGAACTTAGTGAGAACTTCAGCAAAGATCTAATTAAGCACAAATAGAAGGCATAGAAATTTAACAACAACAAAAAAAACATTCAGAAATAATAAAATAACTGCAATGAATGAAATACTGGTAAGAATCAACAGCAGATTACATAAAGCATAAGACTGAATCAACAATTTTAAGACAAGATAGCAGACAAATCCCAATGGCACATCAAAAAATAATAATAAATGAAAATAGTATAAAGGAAACTCTGGGGGGGGGGATAGCAAAATAACACTCACACCATAGGTCTACAACATAAGAATAACACTCACATCAAAGGATAAGAAAGAGCTAGGTACTGAGAACCTGTTTGAAGAAATAATGACAAAATCTTTCTTAATCTGGTGAAGAAAGTAGACATAAATATCTGGAATGTTCTGAGAAGCCCAAGCAAAATGAACCCCCAAAAAAACCCACACCAAGACACATCATAATTAAAACAGCAATATTTAAGGACCAAGACAGAATTTTAAAAGCAGCAAAAGAAAAGCAGTTACTCAAAAGCAACTTCCATAAGACTGTCATGTGATTCTTCTACATAAACTTTTCAAGATATGGAGATTAGCATGAATACAAAGTGATGAAAAGCAAGAACCTGCAAGACTATTTTACCCAGCAAGGCTATCATTTAAAATTGAAGGAGAGATAAAAAGCTTCCCAGATAAGAAAAAACTGAAGATGTTTATAATCACCAAGCCAGTATTACAAGAACTATTAACGGACTTATTTAATAAGAAGAAAGAAAAAAGGAACACAAATATAAATAACAAAATGATAATAAATATGTATGTATCAATAATCATTTTAAATTGTACATGGCTTAAATGCACCAATCAAAAGACAGAGGGTAGCTGAGTGTGTAAGAAGATTCACTTCACATTGAAAGAAAGCTGAGGTAGCAACAGTTTTATTAGGTTAAATAAATTTACCTTCTTTTACCCAGTCCGGCACCTCCAGCTCAGCATCTTGTTTCTACCTGATTCACTTAATTGTTAAGGAGTAGTTACATTTATATAGTCCTAAAATTACAGCTGGTCCTTTGAAGGCAATCATGAGGCTGATGTGACCCCCAGTGAAAATGAGTTTGACACCCTGGCTTTAAAACAAAGGTTTTAATAAGAAACAAAAATAACATTTTATAGTGATAAAAGAATCAATTGCTGTAAACATATATGAACCCATTATAGGAGGTTTGCCCCAAAAGCATCAAGCCAATGTCAATGAAATTAAAACAGCTTACATGGCCAATACTTTCACGACAGACCTTATATTTTGGAGATCAAACCAAACTTATAAAGCAACTTTTGATTGATATAAAAAGAGAAATTGATAGTAATATAGTCATAGGGGACTTTAACACCCCATTGTCATTAATGGATAGATTTTCCAAACAGGAAATCAATAAGGAAACAGAATTCTTAGTGAAATACTTCTATTTTTGTGATGCAGGACGAACTTAGGAACTTGGGTAAATATTTATTGAATTTATCTACACATTACAATTGCAGTTCTTTCTCAAATAGCAGATTGTAAAGGAAGATTATGTGTATATACAATGAAGATAATTTTTTAAAAAATTGACTCATCACGTCACCAAGCTCACCGAATTAAATGACAGACACAACCTGAAGTGTGCCTCCATGCACTCAGTTCAACTCCAGAATATGAAATTTGGTAACTTATCTAGGGCTTCCTTGCATAAGACAGAGAGAAGAAAATTGTATTAAGACTCCTGCATCCAAGGTTTCTAAACTTATTTCAGTCACTAGTCAGTGTTATAACCTTTGAAAAGTTACTTAATTTCAAGATTCTTAATTTTATTATCTTTACATTCATGTGGAGGTTGGAGGATGATGGTGCAGGCAAATAAACATTGGAAGCAGTTTAAAGCTGTAGTTTACATAACTGTCTGGAATATGTAACAAATAATTTGTTTCTGTGGAATTACTTCTGTAAATGATTGTAAATCCTAGAGACTCTTATTTGATAGAGTCTTATATCTGTTTTTGTAAAGCAAGGTCCAAAAAAGTAGGCAAATAAGATGAGTGCCATTGGACCTCTACTTGGAACATTACAGAACACTGAAGAAAGAAATTAAGGAAGATAGACATAAATGGAAGCATATACCATGTTCATGGATTGGAAGCATTAACATCATTAAAATGTTCATACTACCCAAAGCAATTTATATTGCTTTGAAATGCAATTTGTATTTCACAGATCTAGAAAAAATATTTCAAAATGTACATGGAACAAAAAGAAAGAACCCAAATAACTTCAAAATACTTGAGAAAGAAGAACAAAGTAGAAGAAATCACAATATCTGATATCAAACTATACTACAAGGCCACTCTAATCAAAACAGTCTGTTACTGGCATAAGAACAGACATATAGATCGATAGAATAGAATAGCAAACCCAGAAATAAATGCAAGTCTCTATGGTAAATTAATATCTGACAAAGTGGGGATGAACATACATTAGAGTAAAGAGCCCTGGACTGGCACATGCAAAAAAAAAAAAAAAAAAAAAAAAAAAAAAAAAAAAAAAAAAAAAAAAAAAAAAAAAAAAAAAAAAAAAAAAAAAAAAAAAAAAAAAAAAAAAAAAAAAAAAAAAAAAAAAAAAAAAAAAAAAAAAAAAAAAAAAAAAGAAAGAAAGAAAAGAAAAGAAAAGAAAAGAAACTAGACTACCAATTTATGCCAGAATAAATTCAAAATGAATAAAAGAATTAAATATAAGTTGTGACAACATGAAAGTCCTAGAGGAAAATACAGGCAATAAAATTTCACATATTCCACATAAAAATATTTTTACCAATGTATCTCCTAGAGCAATGGGAATAAAGAAAAACATATAAACAACAGAGACATTAAACTAAAAAGCCTCTTCACAGCTAAGAAAACCATCACATAAAGGAAAAGGGAACCAACTGTATGGGAGAACATGTCTGCCAATGATATGTTTGACAAGGGTTTGATCTCCAAAATATAAGGTCTGTTGTGAAAGTATTGGCCATGTAAGCTGTTTTAATTTCATTGACATTGGCTTGATGCTTTTGGGGTAAACCTCATATATAAAGAACTCATATGACTCAACACCAGGAAGATAAATAATTAAATTAAAAATGGGCAAATGATCTGAATAGACACTTCTCCAAGGAGAACCCTAGTGCCTAGAATCATACCTGCTACACAAGAGATATTTAATATATATTTATTAAATCAATAAAATAATCATTTTTCTTAACTTTTTAAAGATTTTAAAATGTTTATTATTTTCAAAAAGAAGGGCAGGGAAGGAGGAAGAAAGGGAGAGAAACATCAATGTATGGTTGCCTTTTATCTTCCTCCAGCTAAGGACCTAGCTGGAAACCTGGCTTGCAACCTGGTTATGTGCCCTGATTAGGGAATCAAACCAGCAACCTTTGGGTTCACAAGCCAGTGCCTATCCACTGAGCCACCAGCCAGGGCTAATAATCACCTTTACCTTAATTTCATGTAGTTTACTTAAAATATATTGTGGGATGTAGGTGTTTTTATTTAATATGTTAGGGTATAGTATAGGTTAGATATATTATGAAGTATAATAGTATAACCTATAAATTCATCAGCCAACGTAAGAAATGGTCATTGAAGTTCTGTGCACTTCTTATCCCACTCCCCTGTCCCTATCTTGATGTAATGTTTTTAAACATTGCTTGGATTTAAACATTTTTAATTTCATATGTATTACTGTAAGTTTGTAAAGATGGCATTATATTGTAAATGCTCTCTGGCTACTTGTATTCTAAGAGTCATTCAGTTTGAAATTTTGTATCAGTAAATATTCAGGCAGAAAAATTAATTTGGTTTAAATTAAGAGATTTTAATAAATAAACAACTTATAGTCATGTGGGTAAGATTAAAGGGACAAGCAAAGTAATTATAGCTTAATGTATATAAGAGGAGAGAGATAATCAGAAACCTTGGCCCTGCTGTTTATTGTATAACTCCACACATCTTATATTGCATACTTTGCAGTGTCTCTGAATGCTCACCTATAAGACTGAAATATAATCAAACTTACCTCATAGGATTCTTGTGAAAATTACATGAGCTAATTCATATAAATAACATTGAACAGCACCAGGTGTGAAGTACTATCTAAGTGTTAGCTGATTTTATTATTACAATGGTAATAATTGCCATCATCATCATCATCATCATCATCAAATAATATTGTTTTAATCTCTGCTGTGTGGGTAATGCTTTAGATTTATACCAAAATATTTAATATTTCTGGTATTATTAAAGATGGTAGAGTTTTAAAACTATGATTATTTGTTGCTAGTATATAATGCTATTGATTTTTGTATATTTAGCTTGTATATTGTGACTTTTCTAAATTCAATCATTAATTCTACAAGCTTTTTTATAGATTCTTTGGGGCTTTCTACCTAGACAATCATAGACTCTGAGTGTGGAGAAAACTTTGTTTCTTATTTTCAAGTTTATGTGTCTTTTGTTTGTTATTGTTAAATTTTAACTCTTCCTTGAATCTCCAGTATAACGTTGAGTAAGAATACTTGAGTTTATATCTTTGTCTTGTTCATGATTTTATGACATTAGTTGTAATCTTTTGTAGAAACCCTTGATCTTTGTAAGGATATTCCCTCCAGTTCTTAGTTTGCTGGAAGTGTTTATCATGAATGGATGTTAAATTTTCTCAAGTATGTTTTTTCATTAATGAGATGATTATTTAATTTTCCTTCTTTTATTTGCTAAAATGTTAAATTACATTGACTTTTGAAGATTAAACCAATTTATAATGTATAATTTTTATTATATGCTACAGGATGTATAATTTTTGTTTTATGCTACAGAAACTGATTTGCTAGTTTGTCAGAGATTTTCAAGTCTGTGTTCATAAGGAATATTTGTCTAAAATTTTCTTGTACTGTCTTTGATGGATTTTGATATTAGGGTAATGCTAGTCTTATTAAATAAGTTGACATTTTCTTTTTTCTTGTTTAATTTCAGAAAATAATTGTATAAATTTCATATTATTTCTTTTTTTTTTTTCCTTTTTAAAGAGCGGGTTAGGGAGAGAGGCAGAGAGGGAAAGAGGCATCTATGTACGGTTGCCTTTCACCTGCCTCCAGCTACGGATCTGGCTGGAGACCTGGATTGCAACCTGGTTATGTGCCCTGGCTGGGGAATTGAACCAGCAACCTTTGGGTTCACAGGCTGGTGCTTTATCTATTGTGCCACCCAGCCAGGGCCTATTATTTTTTTATTAATATTTTTGTACAATTTACCAGTGATACCATGGAAGAGTTTTTTTAATGTTATATTTGTTCTTGTGCTTTTGTGGGAAGAGTTTCAACTACAATTCCAATTTATTAATAGGTCTATTCATATTATCTCTTCCTGTTATGTGAAGTTTGGTACATTATATCTTTGAAAAATAACTCATTCAACAAGAATAAAATAACTTACCCATTTCATCTAAGTTGTCTATCTAATATTTAGGTATAGAGTTGTTCTTAGCATTTTCTTATTATTCTTTTGTCTTTAGTGTTTATAGTAATATTCTTTTATTTTTCACATTGATAAACTGCACCTTCTTTACTTTTTTAAAAAATTTAATGTTATCATTGTTGTATTACATCCATCCCCTTTTTGCTCTCCTCTGTCCTCTTTCTTTACTTTTTAATAATTACTATAGATGGAAGTTTATCATTTTTATTAATGTCATACTTCAGTACTCATTGGCCTCAGAACTTACCAAACCTGGTACTTGTCACATTTTGATGAGAAGAAATGTTTTAGCACTTGGCATTTGCTTGGGACTCATCACACTTGCTAGAACTTGTAGGAGTTACTATACTGTCCTGCAAGAGAAATGCTTCATTGTGTGGTACTTGTATTTGGCACTCATCATGAGTACAACAAATTAATGATAAATACTGAGGGACCATTGTATATTTACTTATTTATTTTTTATTTTTATTGTGCATTCCATTATTGTTGTCCCAGGAATTTTCCCTTTTTGCCCCGTTCTGCCCATCTCACCCATCTTACCCAGTCAATCCCCCTTCCATTGTTCATGTTGAAGAGTCATTCATACATATGCTTTGAATAATACCTTCCCCTTCCATTCATAATTCCTCTCCTATCTCCTCTTCCTCTACAACTATTAGTCAGTTCCATATCCCCATATTGCTGGTTCTATTTTTCTCATTAATCTGCTAATTAAATTCCAATTATAAATGAAGTCATCAAATATTTCTTTTCAGCAAATTGACTTATTTCATTTAGCATAATAGTTTGTAGTTCTAATTATGCATTCTGAAAAGGTAGAACATCCTTCTTTTATTTTGCTCCTTACTATTTCATTATGTAAATGTACCATAGTTTTTAAATCCACTCATCTACTGATGGGTGCTTCAGCTGTTTTTAAAACCTGGCTGTTGTAAACAGGGTTGCTATGAATATAGGGGTGCATAAGCTCTTTTGAATTTGTGTCCTAGGATTCTTAGAGATATTCCCCGCAGTGTAATCACTGGGTCATAAGGCAGTTCCATTTCTAATTTTCTGAAAAAATTTCATACTGTTTTCCAAAGTGGCTGAACCAGTCTGCATTCCTATTCATAGTTCACTGAAGTTCATTTTTCTCCACATCATGGACAGCATTTGTTTGTTGATTTATTAATGATAGCCTTTCTGGCAGATATGAGGTGATATCTCACTGTGGTTTTACTTTGCATCCCTCTGATGACTAATAATATTGAACATCTTTTCATATGTCTATAGGCCCATTGTATATCCTCCTTGGAGAAGTGGCTATTCAGATCCTTTGCCTATTTTTAAAAATTAATTTATTATTGTTGTCTTATATTTATTCCATTTTCCCCCATTGTTCTCCTCTGCCTCACCCTCCTCACTCCCTCTCCCATGGTCAATTCCCAGATATTGTCCATGTTCATGGGTCATCTATACTAGTTCCTTGACTAAACAGTTCCCCTTCTTTGCCTCTTTCTCCACCTCCTCCTCCTCCTACAAACTGTCAGTCTGTTTCTTGTCTCCATGCCTCTGGTTCTATTTTGCTTATTTGTTTTGTTCATTAGTCTCCTGTATTAAGTGAGATGATGTGGTTTTTGCATTTCACTGCCTGGCTCATTTCACTAAGCATAATACTCTCCAGTTCTATCCATTTTGTTGCAAAAGGTAGGAGTTGCTTCTTTCTTTTTTGTTATGTAGTATTCCACTGTTTAAATGTACCACCATTTTTCAACACATTCATCCACTGATGGGCACTTATGCTGTTTTCAGTACTTGACTATTGTAAATAGTGCTGTTATGAACATATGGTGATTCAGGGTATATAATCCTAGCAGTGGAATCACTGAATCAAAAGTCAGTTCCATTTTTAGTTTTTTTGAGAAAATTCCATACTCTTTTCCATAGTGGCTTCACCAGTCCACATTCTCACCAACAGTGCACCAGGGTTTCCTTTTCTCCACATCCTTGATAGCACTTATTGTTTGTTGAATTGTTAATGATGGCCATTGTGACTGGTGTGAGGTGGTATCTCATTGCTATTTTAATTTGCATCTCTCTGATGTCTATTGACATTAAGTATTCTTCCATATGCCTATGGGCCCTTTGTATGTCCTTCTCACAGAAGTGTCTTTTCAGGTACTTTCCCCATTTTTTAATCTGATTGTTTGTATTGTTGGTGTTAAATTATATGAGTTCTTTACACTTTTTGAAGATTAAACCCTTGACCCCTGTGTCATTGGCAATATGTTTTTCCATAAAGTGGGTACCCTTGTCATTTTGATGATAGTTTCTTTAGCCATGCAAAAAGTTTTTAATTTTATGTAATCCAATTTGTTTATTTTTCTTTATTTCCCTTACCATAGGAGATTTATCAGCATAAAAATTGTTACATGGGATGCCTGAAATTTTACTGCCTATGTTTTCCACTAGGACTTTCATGGTATCATGACATTTTTATCCATTTTGAGTTTATTATAGTGTATGGTGTAATTTGGTGGTCTAGTTTAATATTTTTGCATGCACAAGTCCAGTTCTCCCAAAATCATTTACTGGAGAAACTCTCTTTACTCCATTTTATGCTTATACTCTCTTTGTTGAATATTAATTGACCATAGACACATGGTTTATTTCTGGTCTCTTCTGTTCCATTGATCTTTGTGTCTGATTTTATGCCAGTACCAGACTGTCTTGATTATAGTTGCCTTGTAGTATAGTTTAATATAAGGTATTGTGATTCCTCCAACATTGTTGTTCTTTCTCAGGATTTCTGTAGCTATTTGGGTTCTTTTATGGCTCCGTATAAGTTTTTAAAGTATTTGTTCTATATCTGTGAAATACACTATTAGTATTTTAATAGAAATTGCATTGGAGCTATAGATTGCTTTGGGTAGTATGGACATTTTAATTATGTTAATTCGTCCATAGTATATGCTTCCATTTATCTGTATCTTTCTCAATATCTTCCTTCAGTGTTCAATAGTTTTCTAAGTAAATGGATCTTTTCCATATTTGGTTAAGTTTATTCCTAGGTTCTTTACTTTTCTTGTTACCACAGTAAATGGGATCTTTCTCTTAGCTTCTCTTTATGATAATTCATTGTTGGTGTATAAGGATGTCATCTATTTCTGAATACTGACTGTATCCTCCTTATTCACCTGAATTCACTTATTAGGACTCATAGTTTTTTGGTGGAGACTATAGGGTTTTCTGTGTACATTAACATGTCATCTGCCAGTAATGACAGATTTGCTTCCTTATTTTCAATTTGAAGGCCTTTATTACTTTTTATTGTCTAATTGCTGTGGGAAGGACTTCAGTACTATGTTGAATAAGAGTGGTGAAAGTGAACACCCTTGCTTGTTCCTGACTTAAAGGAAAACATTTTTAGTTTTTGCTGATTGAGTAAGGTATTGGCTGTTGGTTTCTGCTTTATGGCCTTTATTATGTCGAGGTATGCTCCCTCTAGTCCCACTTTGCTGTGTTTTCATCATAACTTGCTGCTAGATTTTGTTAAGTGCTTTTTCAGGATCTATTGAAATAATCATGTGAATTTGTCTTTCATTTTGTTTATACAATGTATTACGTTTATTGATTTGTAAGTATTATACAATCCTTGCATTCCTGGGATAAACCCAAATTTATTGTGATGTATGATCTGTTTAATGTGTTGCTCTATTCAGATCTCCGCTATTTTGTTGAGGGTTTTAATATTTATGTTCATCAGAGATCCTGCTGCATAATTTTCTCTTTGTTGTGTCTTTAACTGGCGTTGGAATTAGGATAATAACTGGCCTTGTGAAAACAGTTTGGGAATCTTTACTGTTGTGGAATTTTTAGAATAGTTTGATGATAGATGTTAGTTATTTTTTGCATGTTTGGTAAAATTTACCTATGAATATATCTGGTTTAGGTATGTTGTGAGCCAGAAGTGTTTTTCTTTATTAATTTGTACTTTAATTTTCCAGTTGCTATCCATCTATTTAGGCTTTCTGCATCTTCTTTTTTTATTTATTTATTTTTTTAGAATTAATATATTTTTTTTTTAAATTTTATTGTTGTTGTATTACATCCATCCAGTTTTGCTCCTCTCTGTCCCCCTTCCCACCCACCCATTCCCCCCAAAGTCAATCCCACCTGTTGTCCATGTCCATAGTTCCTTTATACTAGGTTCTCATCTAAACTGCTCCTCTTCCTTGCCTCTTCCTCCCCACTACCCCAACCCCCATTCCCCTGACCACTGAATGCCTATTCACTGTATTCATGTATCTGGTTATGTTTTGCTTGTTGTTAGTTTTGTTCATTATTGTCCTGTAATAGGTGAGATCATATGATATTTGTCCTTCACTGACTGGCTTATTTCACTAAGCATAATACTCTCCAGTTCCATCCATGTTGTTGCAAAGGGTAGGAGTTCCTTCTTTCTTTCTGCTGTATAGTATTCCATTGTGTAAATGTACCAAAGTTTTCTGGTCCAATTATCCACTGATGGCCACTAAGGCTGTTTCCAGCACTTGGCTATTGTAAATAGTGCTTCTATGAACATAGGTGTACATTGGTTCTTATGAATTGGTGTTTCAGGATTCTTTGGGTATAGTCCAAGTAGTAGTATTGCTGGATTAAAAGGCAGTTTCATTTATAGATTTTTGAGAACATCCCATAATGTTTTCCACAGTGGCTGCACCAGGTTGCATTCCCACCAACACTGCACAAGGGTTCCTTTTGCCACACATCCTCACAAACATTGGTTATATATTGATTTGTTGATGATTGCCATTCTGACAGGTGTGAAGTGGTATCTTATTGTGGTTTTAATTTTCATTTCTCTGATGGATATTGATGTTGAGCATTTTTTCATATGCCTCTGGGCCCTTTGTATATCTTCCTCAGTGAGTTGTCTGTTCAGGTCCTTTGCCCATTTTTTAATTGGGCTGTCTGTCTCCCTGGTGTTCAGTTGCATTAGTTCTTATATATTTTAGAGATCAAACTCTTGTCTGAGTTATCATTGGCAATTATGTATTCCCATACAGTTGGTTCCCTTTGAAATTTGCTGATGTTTTCTTTAGCTGAACAGAAACTTTTCAATTTCACATAGTCCCATTTGATTATTTGTTCTTTGATTTCCTTTGCCCTTGGTGAAGTATCAGTAGGATATCCAAAAGTTTACTGCCTATATTTTTCTCCAGGACCTTTATGGTGGCACTGCTTATGTTTAAATCCTTTATCCATCTTGAGTTTATTCTGGTGTATGGTGTAAGTTGGTGGCCTAGTTTTATTTTGCGTGTTGCTGTCCAATTCTCCAAACACCACTTGTTGAAGAGACTGTTTTTACTCCATTTGATGTTCCTTCCCCCTTTGTTGAATATTAGTTGACCATAGAGCCCTGAGTTAATTTCTGGGCTCTCTATTCTGTTCCATTGATCTATATGTCTATTCATATGCCAGTACCAGGCTGTTTTGATGACAGTAGCCTCGTAATATTGTTTGAAGTCTGGTATTGTGATTCCTCCTATCTTGTTCTTCTTTCTCAAGATTGCTGTGGCTATTCTTAGATGTTTTTGGCTCCATATAAATTTTTAAAGTATTTTTTCTATTTCTGTGAAGTCTGTCATTGGTATTTTAATTGGGATTGCATTGAATCTGTATATTGCTTTGGGTAGTATGGACATTTTAATGATGTTAATTCTTCCCGTCCATGAACATGGTATATGCTTCCATTTATTTGTATTTTCCTTGATTTCTTTCTTCATTGTTCTATAGTTTTCTGAATAAGGGTCCTTTACCTCCTTAGTTAGGTTTATTCCTAGGTACTCTATGTTTCTTGTTGCTAGGGTAATTGGGATTTGTTTTCTTGCTTCTATTTCTGTTGTTTCATTATTGGTATACAAAAATGCTTTTGATTTCTGGATATTGACTTTTTACCCAACTATTTTGCTAAATTTGCTTATTAGGTTGATCTACCAATGTTGTTCTATCCTTGCATCCTGGGATGAAACCCACTTGATCATAATGTATGATCTTGGTAATGTACTGCTGAATCCGTTGGGCAATATTTTGTTAACAATCTTAGCACCTATGCTCATCAGAGATATTGGTCTGTAGCTTTCTTTCTTAGTTGTGTCTTGCCCTGGTTTTGGGATTAGAATGATATTGGCCTCATAGAAAGAGTTTGGGAGTCTTCCCTCTTTCTGTATTTTTGGTATAGGTTGAGAAGTATAGGAGTTGGTTCTTCTTTAGATGTTTGGTAAAATTCACCTATGTATCCATCTGGTCCAGGACTCTTGTGCTTTGGGAGATTTTGGATTACATCTTTAATTTCATCAGTTCTTATTGGCCTATCCAGGCTTTCTGCTTCTTCTGGGTTCAGTTTTGGTAGATTATACCTTTCCAGAAATGTGTCCATTTCATTCAGGTTGTCATATTTCTTGTCAGATAGTTGTTTGTAGTAATTTCTTACAATCTTTTGTATTTCTGAAGTATCAGTTGTGATTTCTCCTATGTCAGTTCTGATTCTCTTTATTTGGGTCCTCTCTCTCTTTTTCTTGATGAGTCTGGATAAAGGCTTGTCAATTTTGTTTTTTCAAAGTGGCAGCCCCTGGACCTCTATATTCTTTGAATTGTAGTTTGAATCTCTGGGTTATTTAGTTCTACTCTGATCTTGATGATTTCCTTCCACTTGCTTTGGGCTTTGTTTCTTCTTGCTGCTCTACTTCTTACAGCTTTATGGTTAGGTTGTTTTTATAAACTTCTTGTGACCTTTTTAGGTAGGCCTGTATTGATGTAAATTTCCCTCTGAGCACTGCCTTAGCTCTATCCCATAGGTTTTGGGCTGTTGTGAGTTCATTGTCTTTTGTTTCCAGGAACTTTTTTATTTCATCTTTGATCTCATTGTTAACCCATTCATTACTTAAAAGCATGTTATTAATTCTCCATGAGTTAGAGTATTTTTGTTTTTTTCCCTTGGGTTTGGTTTCTAGTTTCAAGCCATTGTGATCTGAGAAGATGCTTTGTATGACTTCAATTTTCCTGTATTTGTGGAGGCTTGTCTTGTGACATACCATGTGGTGTATCTTAGAGAATGATCCATGTGCATTTGAAAAGAATGTGTATGTTGCTTCTTTGGGGAAAAAGACTCTGTATACATCAGTTAGGTCCATTTCCTCTAGATTGTTGTTCAATGCCACAACATCTTCAGGGATTATTTGTTTGGAAAATCTATCCATTGTTGATAGTGGGGTATTAAAATACCTTACTATTAGTGTGTTGCTGTCTATATCTTTCTTAAAGTCCTCCAAGATTTTCCTTATATATTTCAGAGATCCTACATTGGGTGTGTATATGTTTACCAGAGTTATTTCTTGTTGATGGATTGTTCCCTTAAGTATTATGAAATGTCCTTTTTTATCCCTTTTTATGGCCTTCATTGTAAAATCTATTTTTTTCTGAATTAAGTATTGCTACTCCAGTTTTTTTTTTTCATGTCTATTTGCTTGATATATATTTTTCCATCCCTTCACCCTCAATCTGTGTCGATCTTTTGTTCTTAGGTGGGTCTCTTGAAGACAGCATATATGTGGGTCATGTTGTCTTATCCACTCGGCTACCCTATGTCTTTTGATTGATGAAATTAATTTATTTACATTCAAGGATATTATTGATGAATACTTATTGATTGCCATTTTCTCCCTTTGTACCTGTATTCCTCTTTGGCTTTCTATTTCTTCATTTTATTATTTATTTATTTTTAAATCAGACCCTTTAGCATTTGTTGCAATGTTGGTTTCATTTGGTAGAGATGTATTGTTTTAGTCTTTTTTTTTTTTTGGTCTGGGAAACTCCTTATTTCTCCTTTTATCTTAAATGAGAGCCTTGCTGGGTAGAGTATTCTTGGTTGCAGGCCTTTGTTTACCATTACTTGAAATACTTTTTGCCATTCCCTTCTGGCATGAATTATTTCTGTTGAATAATCATTTGATAGCCTTATTGGAGTCCCCATATATGTTATTTGTCATTTCTTTCTTGATGCTTTTAGGATTCTCTCTTTGCCTTTGAAATTTGCCATTTTAATAATTATGTGCCTTGGAGTTGGTCTGTTTGGGTTGATCTTCATTGGGATCCTCTGTGCTTCCTGAATTTGATTAATGTTTTCACTCATCATGTTAGGGAAATTTTCTATCATGACTTTTTTGAACAGGTTTTCCATTCCTTGTTTCTCTTCTCCTTCTGGTATCTCTATGATACAGATGTTGTTACATTTCATGTTGTCCTGCAGCTCTCTTAAACCCTCATCAATCTTGTTGAGACTTTTTTCATTCTCTTCTACTGTCTTGGAGTATTTGTCTACATTATCCTCCAACTCGCTGATCCGGTCCTCTGCTTCCTGTAGCCTACTGTTGATTCCTTCTACTGTATTCTTCAACTCAGAAATTGTATTCTTCATTTCTTCCTGGCTTTTACTGATAGTTTCCATATCCTTTTTGATACTGTTGTTGCTCTCAGTAAGTTCCTTGTAACTTCCCTGGAGTTCTTTATAGTTTTCTTTGAGCTGGCTAAACTCATTGAGCTTCTCTATCATCATTCTTTTGAATTCCTTATCTGATATTTTGTGTGCCTCTGTTTCATTTGGTGGTCTTTCTGGGGATTCTTCTTCTTCTTCTTCTTCTTCTTCTTCTTCTTCTTCTTCTTCTTCTTCTTTCTTCTTCTTCTTCTTTTTGGTAATGGACTGATTCTTTTTTCCCCATTTTTGGTTGTCTATTGTTGTCTGTTTTTGTTTGTTTTTTTTTCTCTTGGATTAATCTGCTTTGCTTCCTTGCCTTAGTTGAGAACCCTTCTGTGTCAGATTTGTGGAGTTCAGTGTTGCATTCTCCTAGAGTTTCTCCCCTTGTTGCTCTTGGTGTGGCCTTTTTTGAGGCTCTGGTTGTGTTCTGGATTTGGTTGTGTATGTTTCTCCTTTCCTTTTAGTTAGCTAATTGTGAGACTCTCCTTCTATCCTTTCTCATACACTGTTTTTGAGCTGCTTCTAAAACAGAACCACCAGTCCAGGCTAAATAACCATACCTTCATTGATATCTTTCTCTTTTACTTCCCCTTTTAACTACCTATGAATGTAACTATATATCCAAATCCACCAAGGTAACCCTGGCTCTTAATCACACTCTCAGCTGCAATTGAGCCAGTCTTGATGGAGATGTAGATATATGAAGCCTGTTGTACGAGGGGAAAAGTAATTAAGTTGACTAAAGTATAGATAGTTTTGAAGGGTGCTGAGGATTAGCAAAGATAGCAGGAATATGAGAGAGAAAACCAAAGTTTATATTCTATAGAAATGAGGAGAGGGAGAATCAGAAAGCCTCAAGTATGAGTGAACATTGTAAGCCTATTATATAGTTGCCGCATCTACCTCCCTGTTCACCCTTAGTCATCCCTGATTGGTCCAGGTGGAGCCAGGACCTGTGGGCTTTTAGCTGGAAAAAAAATTATATATATATATGAAGAAGAAGAAGAAGAAGAAGAAGAAGAAGAAGAAGAAGAAGAAGAAGAAGAAGAAGAAGAAGAAGAAGAAGAAGAAGAAGAAGAAGAAGAAGAAGAAGGAAGAAGAAGAAGAAGAAGAAGAAGAAGAAGAAGAAGAAGGAGGAGGAGGAGGAGGAGGAGGAGGAGGAGGAGGAGGAGGAGAAAAAGAAGAACAAAGGGTTTAGGTGGCTGTTCACACTTAATGATCCTTGATTGGTCCAGGTGGAGCCAGAACCTACGGGCTTATAGCAAAGAAAAGGGAAAAAAATTAAAAATTAAAAAAAGAAAAAGAAAAAAAAGGAAAAAATAGAAAGTAATAATAATAAAGAAAGGTATTAGATGGTTGTTCACCCTTTATGGTATCTGATTGGTCCAGATGGAGCCAGGACCTGTGGGCTTTTAGCAAGAAAAAAAATTAAAAATTTAAAAAATAAAAGAAAGGAAAGAATGAAGGAAGGGTTTAGGTGGCTGGGGAGGGGAGGAATACTTAGATTGAGGACTGGGAATGTGTTGTAGCCAGAGAGTGAGTAGACTTTAAATCAAGAGTAGGGGGAGGGTCTTGAGTATTTAGGTGGATCAAAATAGGGGAGGATTAAAAATATGTGAGCTGTGATACACTATAGTTTAAACAGTATTTACTTAAAATGCACTAATTGTGAGGCTTGGAAGTAACTTTTGAAAAGGATATATTAGGGATTAATAGTTCATGTAGCTCTCGGTGCAACTCAGGTGCTTGAGATTAGCAGTGATCCATTTCCTGAATCTACCTCTTTTTCTTGGCCAGGTCTCTGCAGTCTAGTCTAGCTGGTCTTGGAGTTGCAGGACCTATGATTGCCACAGTCAGGGCTGATTCTGAGTGTCAGACCCCAGATAGGCTGGGCCTCCAGTAGCCTAGCTGGGTTTCAGGGTTGCTGGCATTCTGGGGCCCTTCCTTTTCTTCCATTTGAAGTCCAGCAGGTTGCTTGTGTGATGTCTATAGTTGATCCTCCCCCTCCAGCTCCTGGACAAGTTTCCTGCCTCCTGGCACCACTGCAGGGTGGCCTGCAACCTCACTGGCTCCTGTAATGACTGGCTCTGCCCTTGCAGCTCCTGGAGGAGGCAGCCCCTGTCTGCCAACAGTGCTCGGGTTCCATCAACAATGCCAGGGGTCCGCCAACACTGCCCCAGGTCTGTCAACACTCCCTGGCTCCGCTGGGCGAGGGCCAATCCTCCAAGTAGACCAGTTCTCCAAGGAATCCTTCACACTACCTCTGTGATGTGCGCTGGGCTTTCCAAAGCATCTGGAGTGCAGCCTTTGTTGCCTGCAATGGGTGGGTCAGTTGCCCCAGCTATAAGTTCCCGGCTTGTAGTTTGGAGTTTCTGCAGGAGCGGTGGCTGGTGTGGGTGTGCAGGGCTGGGCCTCCCCCCTCGAAGGGGCTTCAAGCTGGTGGCCCAGCAGCACTGATTTTGCCCCCTTTGCCACCCAGGCTGATGCACTTCACTGCTCCCTTGCTCCTGCTCCCCGCAGGACTCTTCTCCTCCTCCTCTGGCCCAGTGAGGAGCTTCTTCTCCCTATTGCCAGAGCAAGGCTCTCACAGTCCCTTCCCTGCAGGAGTTCAATTCCCCTTTCCCTCTGGCATTTGCCCTCACTGCCCACACTTCACTGCTCAGATTTCTAGTTACCAGGGAGCCTGGAGCTGGCTTTAGTTAAAGATGCCCCTCTGGGTAGAGGCACTGCCCAGAGCCAACCTCGACCCACCGGCAGCGGGTTTGGAACTGTCTCACCTGCTCTCCTGTAGGTCTCTGCTGCCTCTGGGCTCTGCTCCCCTGAGCCCAGATGCTGACCGCTCCAATTCTTAGGGACCTGCAGACATCTTGTGCTCCCTATCCTGTCCTCCAGCTGCTCTGGTACTAGAGAACACCATCAGCACTGTTCTCTACTCTGTTGCCATCACTGATCTCTACTCTGCCTCTTCTTGATTCAGTGGTGGGATAGTATATGCATCCAGAAATTTGTTGATTTACCTAGGTTGTCCAGTTTCTTAGCATATAATTTTTCACAACAATTTCCTTTTTTTTTTTTTTTAAGATTTTATTTATTATTTCCAGAAAGAGAGGAAAGGAGAGAGGCAGAGAGGGAGAGAAACAGAGAAATATCAATGTATGGTTGACTTTCACCTGCCTCCACCCATGGATCTGGCTGGAGACTTGGCTTGCAACCTGATTATTTGCCCTGGCTGGGGAATCAAACCAGCGACCTTTGGGTTCGCAGGCTGTCTCCTTATCCACTGTGCTACCAGCCAGGGCCCACAACAATTTCTTACAATCCATTGTAATTATGTTCTATCAGTTGTTACTTCTTTCATTTCTAATTTCATTTATTTGGGTCATCTTTCTCTTTTTTTGATGAATTGATTACAGGTTTGTCAATTTTGTTTATCTTTTAAAAGAACTAGTTTATGGATTTTTGTGTTGTTTCATTTTTTAGTGTCTGTTATTTAATTCTGCTCTGACCTTGATTATTTTCTTCCTTTGACTCACTCTGAAATTTTTTTGTTGTCCTTCTGGTTCTTTAAGCTGTAGGATTAGGTTGTTTATTTGAGATTTTCATATCTTCTTTAGGTAGAACTGTATTGCTATCACTCTGAAATTTTTTTGTTGTCCTTCTGGTTCTTTAAGTTGTAGGATTAGGTTGTTTATTTGAGATTTTCATATCTTCTTTAGGTAGAACTGTATTGCTATGAACTTCTCTCTCAGGACTACCTTTGCTTTATCCCATTGGTTAGAGGTTATTGTGTGTTCATTATCATCTGTTTCCAGAATTATTTTTTTATTTCTTATTTTTAATCTCATTGTTAACTTATTAATAAAATGTTTTTCAGTCTCCAGGAATTTGAGTATTTTCTACTTTTTTATTGATGTTGCTTTCTGATCTCAATCCATTGTAATCCAAGATGATGTTTGATATGATTCCACTTTTTATATATTTATTGTGGTTTATTTTATGCCTTACTATGTGGTCTCTCTTTGAAAACGATCCATGTGTGTTTTTGAAGAGTATACATATACTTAGCATTTTTGGAGTAAAAAGTTCTGTATATATTAATTAAGTCAATTTGATCTAGGTTATTATTCAATGTCACACTATCCTTGTTGATTATTTGTTTGAAAGATCTATCTATTGTTGATAGTGTGATGTTAAAATCTCCTATAACTGTATTGCTGTCAGTCTTTTTATAATATATTTTCTAGACTTTCCTTATAAGTTTAGGTACTCTTATGTTGGTTGTATATATGTTTACAATGATAACATTCTCTTGTTGGACAACTCTTGACTATTACGTGATGACCTTTGTCTGTTATAAGTACCACAACCCATTTTTTATGTTCATTAGTATGGAATATATTTTCACACCCCTTCATTTTCACCCTGTGTATATTTTTTGTTCTGAGGTGGGTTTCTTGTAGACAGGATATATGTAGATTGTGTTTTCTTATATAATCAGCTACCTTATGCTTTTTGATTGAAAAACTTGTATTATTTTTAAGGTTAATATTGATAGGCACTTGTTCATTGCCAGTTTTCTTTTCTTTTTGTCCTTTTTTAACTTAATTTTATTGTTGTTGTAGTGCATCCATCCCATTTCCCTTCCCCTCTTCCCTTTCCCACTCACCCACTCCCCACTAAAGTAAACCCCACTTGTTGTCTATGTCCATGGTTCTCCCAAGCTAGTTCCTTGACTAAACTGCTCCCCTTCTTTGCCTACACCTTTCCCCCCATTGCCTGTGTTCTAATTTGACCCTGTATTAATGTCTTTCCTTCTGTTTTTTTCTTAAAGCTGTTGCTTTATCATTTCCTGTGTTTTGGCTTGGAAAAGATACACACTTTAGCCTTATTTGTTGGAAAAACAATTTTGCCTTCCATTTTAAATGAGATCCTAGATTGATACATTAGTCTGGTTGGAGGTTCTTGCTTTTTTAAAAAAAATTATTCCTGTTATATTACAACCATCCCCTTTTCCTTCCCTCTGCCCCCTTCCCCACCCACCCACTCCCCACCAAAGTCAATCCAATTTGTTGTCCATGTCCATAGTTCATCCATGCTAGTTACTTGACTAAACTGCTCCCATTCTTTGCCTCCTCCTCCCCCAACCCCTCTCTTCCCTCCCCTCTGCCCACTGAAGATCTATTTGTTGTATTCATGTATCTGGTTCTGTTTTACTTATTTGTTTTGTTCATTATTGTCTGTAATGGGTGAGATCATATTGTATTTGTCCTTCACTGACCAGCTTATTTCACTAAGCATAATACTCTCCAGTTCCATCCATGTTTTTGCAAAGGGTAGGAGTTCCTTCTTCCTTTCTGGTGTGAAATATTCCATTGTGTAAATGTCCCAAAGTTTTTTGATCCAATCAAACACTTAAGCTGTTTCCACCACTTGGCTGTTGTAAATAACACTGCTATGAATATAGGGGTACATAGGTACTTATGAATTGCTGTCTCAGGGTTCTTCATGTATAGTCATAATAGTGGAATTGCTGGATCAAAAGGCAGTTCCATTTTTAGGTTTTTTTAAAGAAACTCCATACAGTTTTCCATAGTGGCTGCATCAGCCTGTATTTCCACCAACAGTGCACCGGGGTTCCTTTTTCCCCACATCCTCCTCAACAGTGGTTGTTAGTTGATTTGTTAATGATGGCCATCCTGGCAGGTGTGAGGAGATATCTTATTGTGGTTTTAATTTGAATCTCCCTAATGGCTAGTGATGTTGAGCTTTCTTTCATATGCCTTTGGGCCCATTGTATGTCTTCCTCAG
This sequence comes from Noctilio leporinus, assembly GCA_004026585.1. Taxonomy (NCBI): domain Eukaryota; kingdom Metazoa; phylum Chordata; class Mammalia; order Chiroptera; family Noctilionidae; genus Noctilio; species Noctilio leporinus. The sequence continues at coordinate 29,917 of PVIW01009459.1, forward strand.
AGAGTTGTCTGTTCAGGTCCTTTGCCTATATTATGATTGGGCTGTCTGTCTCCCTGGTGTTGAGTTGCATTAGTTCTTTTTTTTTTTTTTTTAAGATTTTATTTCATCATTTTCAGAAAGAGGGGAAGGGAGAGAGGCAGAGAGGGAGAGAGACATCAATGTATGGTTGTGTTTCACCTGCCTCCAGCCACAGACCTGACTGGAGACCTGGTTTGCAACCTGGCCATGTGCCCTGGCTGGGGAATCGAACCTGCGACCCTTGGATTTGCAGGCCAGCACCCTATCCACTGTGCCACCAGCCAGGGCCATTAGTTCTTTATATATTTTGGAGATCAAACCCTTGTCTGAGGTTTCATTGGCAAATATGTTTTCCCATACAGTTGATTCCCTTTTAATTTTGCTGGTGTTTTCTTTAGCTAAACAGAAACCTTTTAGTTTGATATAGTCCCATTCGTTTATTTGTTCTCTTATTTCCTTTGCCCTTGAAGAAGTATCAGTAAACATATTTCTGCATAGGATATCTAAAATTTTGCTGTCTATATGTTTCCTCAGGCTCTTTAAGGTGACACTGGTATAGTTCTCAGTAAGTTCCTTGTTGCTTCCCTGGAATTGTTCATAGTTCTCCTGAAGTTGTTTGTAGTTCCCCTGGAGTTATTTGTAGTTTTCTTTGAGCTCACTGAGCTCATTGAACTTCTCTATAGTCATTATTTTGAATTCCATATCTGATAGTTTGCTTGCCTCTGTTTCATTTAGTGATCTTTCTGGGGATTCCTCTTTTTTTGTTTAGTGATGAACTCTTTCTTTTTTCCCCCATTTTTAGGTTTCATTGTAATCCAATCAGACTGTAATCAGCAGGCTGGAAGGATTGATTTAGTTGTAATCCTGTTGGTCTTTGATTCATCACTAGGCTCAGATGTAGCTTGGGGTGACAGACTGATTAAGCTGTAAATCAATAAGTCAGCTACCAAACTCAAGTGCTACTGAGCTAGACAGAGAGGTTCAATTGTAATCCAGTGAATCAGATGCCATTTCAGGTGTTACTTGGTGGGACAGATTCAGATGTAAATCAATGAATCTGTGATCAGCCACCTGGCTCAGGAGCTGCTGGGTTAGATGGCAAGGTTCAATTGTAATCCAATGAATCTGTGATTAGCCACCAGTCTCAAGTGGTACTGGGATTGACTGAAAGATTCTATTGTAATCCAATGAGTTTGTGATCAGGCACCAGGCCCATGGACCACTTGGCCACCGGGCAGAACAAACCAACTCAGTTGTGAACCAATGAATCCATGATTGGCCACCAGGCTCACTTGTCACTGTGTGGGACTCACTGTCTGACCCAGCTGTAAGTCAGAGAATTTATACTCAGCCACCAAGTTCAGGCACTGTTGAGCAAGAAGGACTGACTCAGTTGCAAAGCAACGAATCCACTATCAGTCATCAGGCTTACACACCACTGTGCAGGGCTGACTGACCCAGATGTAATTCAGAGTTTGTAGTCAGCTGCCAGGCCCATGCACTGCTGAACAAGAAGGATTGACTCAGTTGCAAAGCAATGAATCTAGGATCAGCCATCAGGTTTGCAGGTCACTGTGCAGCTGACTGACCCAGCTGCAAGTTAGAGTTTGTAATCAGCTTCCAGGCCCAGACACTGATGGGTGAGAGATACCTTTTCAAGTGCCAACTATTGTATCTATGCTTAGACAGGGCAGGGAAGGAGTTTATTTAGATGTAAATCAAAGAATTATGATCAGGCTCCAGGCTCAGACACTGATGTGTGGGGCAGATTGCTTCCAGTGGGCAGGGCTATGAGGACCCTCAGAGAGAAGCCTCTTGGTGCAATGTTGTCTGCCTGAGGTGTGGGCAGTGAGTCAGAATCTGGATCCCCACAGCTGCTTCTCCAATTCTCTCCTCCAAGCCACCACTGAAAATTCTCCCCAATTGTCTCCAGTCCTCTGACCTCCCTCCATGGGAGTCCAGGGTTGGTGGGTGCCAATGTACTTTCATTGTAGTCACTCTAGTAGTTCTCTGTCTCCAACGCTCTCTCAGGTCAGCAAACTTCATAGCTTTCTACCCTTCTCAGCTGGATTCTGCTTTAATCTCCACCATGTGGTTATAGGCTGAGATCATCTGGGGAACCAGCACCCACCCTTCTCTGGTGGAGCCCCTGGCTCCATCTTTTCGGCTGCTGCCTCTGGTGGGGGCCCAGCCAGCCCTGTCATGTTTCTGTGATTCCTACCAGTCATGTTGTAATGAAGTGTCCTCTTCTGTTCTGTTCATGATTATAGGGTTTCTTTGCAGCTGGTGTTCTGTTGGTAATTCCATGTGACTTTTTCTCCATAAAAGTAATTCTAGATGCAACCTGGGAGGAGATTGGTGTAGCTCCACTTACTCTTCCACCATCTTGCCGGAACCTCTGCAGATCCTTGCTTTTTATTACTTAAAATATTTTATTCCAATCTCTTCTAGCTTGTAGTTTTTCTTTTGAGAAATCAGCTCATAGCCTAATTGGAGCTCCCTTATGTTACTATATGTTTCTCCCTTGCTGCCTTTAAGATTTTCTTTTTGCCTTGATTTTTTGTTTTTTTGTTTTTTTTATTTTTTATTTTAATTATAATGTATCTTGGAGTAGGCCTCTTCAGGTTCATCTTATGTAGACTATCAATCACCCACTGTTTCTGGACCTTGCATGGCATTTTCCCTCATCAAGTTAGGTAAGTATTTTATCATTATTTTTTCAATCAGGCTTTTTATTCCTCATTTATTTCTTCCCCTTCTGTTATTCATATGATATGAATTTAGTTATGGTTCATGTTGTCTTGAAGTTTTCATAAATTATCCTAGTTTGTTTGAGTCATTTTTCGTGTTGTTGTTCTGATTTATGTTTTTTCCTATCTTGTTTTCCAACTCACTGATTCAGTTCTCTGCTTCATCTAGCCTGCTTTTAATTCCTTCTAGTGTTCTTCATTTCAAATATTGTATTCTTCATTTTCTCCTGGATCTTATTCATATTTTCTAAGTACTTTTTCATGCTGATGTAGTTCCTAGAAAGTTCTATGTAGTTGTCATAGAGATCCTTGTAGTTCTCACTGTTTTTCTTGATCATCCTCTTAACCTTTATTTTGAACTCTATGTCTGATCACTTGTCCCAATTTTATTTTGCCCTTTTTTTGGGGATTCTTTCTTCCTTTTTGGTTTGCAGTTGTTTCTTGTCTCCTCATTTTAAATGACTGTTTTTATTTATCTATGCATATGTGATTGCTCTGCTTTGGCTCCCTGTCTTCATGGGGTGGTGTTCTGCTTAAGTTCTGTGGAACTCAGTGTTGTAGCCTGTTTGATACCATGAGCTGGATGCTCTAGACATGACATTTCTTCACAATTTGTGGGCTCTCATTATACTTGGATTTTGATTATTGATGCTTCATTCATTAGTGTGTTTTTCCCTCCAGCTGTCTGACTGAGGTTCACAACCTCCAGCACATCCTTTATGCTATTGTGCTACAGAGTTGGAGAAAACCAAAATCCCCCTTTCCTTGCCATTTAGAAATGGGGTGGGGTGGGGTGAGATCCAGTAGACTAGACTTTGTTCTATGCACACCAAGAAAATAGGAGGGGCTTTAACCATAGGATAATGACAAAAGGGCCTACAGTGCTGCACAAAAAATTCTGTCAGTGGGAGAACCAAGATGGTGGAGGAGTAAGTGGAGCTATATCAATCTCCTCCCAGAGCAAACCTGGAATTAAAACTTAATTGGGGATAAATAATTCAGAATAACCAAGAGAACACCAGCTGGAAAGAATTCCTATAACCGTGGACAGAACAGAAGAGGCTGCTTCATCACAATGTGAATGGTGAAGTGTGAAGACATGAGAAGTCTGTCTGGGCTCCCCTGAGTGACAGCTTAAGGGACAGAGAAACATCTCAGCAGCCAGGGGTACCACCTGAGAAGGGTGGGTTCTAAACTCTCAGCTGGGCTTCCCAGAAACAAAACTGAGAGTAAAACAGCATCTGGCTGTGAAAAGCAAAAAGCTACCAGATTTAGCCAGCTAGAAAGAGACAAATAAAGATAGAGTTGTTAAAACAACCATATACAAAAAGTACATTGGCAACCACTTACCCTGGCCTTCAGCATAGGGAGGGCAGAGTGGACTAGAGATGCTTAAGGAGAGTTTGGTGCAAGGTCTTTGAGGAGAAAAATGGGGGAGCAGCTGAAGGGGTCCCAGTGTTGACCCATCATCATCCCCCATACATCAAGCAGACGACTCTTCTCCAAGTGGTGGTAGCTTAGGGGAATCCATAGTCCTTCCCACAGGAGTTAATCTGCCTTGCCTAGTGGTGCCTAAACCTGATGGCTGATCACCCATTGATTAGATTGACAACCAAAGGAGACAAAGACAGTGGATATCTGGTAGCTTCCAACAGATTCACTAGGCCCAGGCTGGGCGATAAGCTGACATCACCAGGGGCATACCTAGGAAGTAAAGAAAGTGCACCTCTATACCACAGGATGTCACACCACAAAGACAGAAAGTGAAAGCAATCCAATCTAAGAAGCATAAACAGAGTCACCTAAAATGGGGAGACAAAGAAACAAGTCCCCATCAAAAGGAAATGAGGAATCTCCAGAAAGAGTGCTAAGTGAAATAGAAGGAAGCAAACTATCAGACATGGAATTCAAAATAATGATTATAGAGCAGCTCAATGAACTCAGAGAACTCAAAGAAAATTACAAACAACTATAGGGAAACTAAGAAGAACTCCAGGGAAGCTACAAGGAACTTACTGAGAACTATACCAACATTAAAAAGGCATAGAACTTATCATTAAGAACCTAGAGGAAATGAAGAATACAATTTCAGAATTGACGAACACAGTAGAAGGAATCAAAAGCAAGCTAGAGAATAAGGTGCTGGCCTGTGAACCCAAAAGTTGCTGGTTTGGTTCCCAGCAAGGGCAACATAACCAAGTTGCAAGCCAGGTTTCCAGCCAGGTCTATAGTTGGAGGCAGGTGAAAGGCAACCATACATTGATGTCTGTCTCCCTTTCTGCCTCTTTCCCTTCCCCTCTCTCTGAAAAATAATAAATTAAATATATGGATAGATAGATATGGCAAGCTAGAAAAAAGCTGAAGATCGAATTAGAGAGCTGGAGATCAATGTAGAATAAAATTACCAGAAAGCTCAACAAAATTGAAAAAGACTGAGAAAGAATAAAGATGTTTTAAGAGAGCTACAGAACAACATGAAACAATAATATCTGCATCATAGGGATACTAGAAGGAGAAGGAAAGGAACAAGGGATAGAAAACCTGTCTGAAAAAAAATGACAGAAAACTTTCTTAACTTGATGAGAGAAAAAGTCATGCAAGTCCAGGAAGCACAGATGATCCCAAAGAAAAACAAAAAGAAAATCCTAAAAACAGCATGAGAAACAGGTATTAACATATAAGGGAGCTCCAATAAGATTATCAGCTGCTTTCTCAACAGAAACTGTACAGGCCAGAAGGGAATGACAAAAGATATTCCAAGCAATGAAAAACAAAGGCCTACAACCAAGATGACTCTACCCAGCAAGCCTCTCATTCAAAATAGAAGGTGAAATATGAAATTTCCTAGACAAAATAAAGCTAAAAATGTACATCTCCACCAAACCAGCATTGAGGGAGATGTTAAAGGGTCTCCTTTAAGAAGATGAAGAAACAGAGAGAGACAGAGAGGAATACAAGTACAAAGGGGAAAATAACAATGAATGCATACCTATCAATAATAACTTTAAATGAAAATAAACTTTAAATGCCCCTATCAAAAGACATTGAGTAGCTGAATAAGTAAGAACTAACTTTAACTTATGTTTTAAAGTAATCTTGTTATAAGTAGATTTTACTAAATAACATAGTTTTGTGTTTTTGTTGTATCTGCATTACTACAGGTTAAGTTTTCTTAGATTGAAATTATTTTCTAAGTTAGAAAAATCAAGTTACTTGCAATAACTCTTAGAAAATGAATGCAATAAAGAAAAAAATAAAGAAAATTTGGATGTATATTACATGGAATACGTACTATCTTTCTCATTCACTGTTACAAAACATGTACTTGTGGGTGTATAACATATAGAAATTATTAGAAATTTATGTTTCAAATATCAACCAACTTGTAGTTGGGGTGTTGAGAAATTAGCCAATCTTTAGGTTAGAGAATATGCTGAGAGTGAAGACTAATTTGGGATGGAAGTTAAATAACTACTAAACTATATGATTCATGTACATAGGCAATATATATTTAATATTAGCAATTAATTTGGATGAGATTGCTTTCAAATAGGTAGTAGAAATAGACATTTCTAGCAATAAAGGTCCCCAAACTGGGGATGCTTGGGAAAGTGTATTAATGCTATAGTAAACTTCATTATTTAAATGTGAATGTACCTAATCTCTACCACAATACAGACTTAAATAGTTTAGTCGTAGCTTAGGACCAGGTAGAAAGTCAACTCCAAGTTCAAAAATAGCTAGAATGCTATTATACACAATTATTTAAATCCTATGTATTTTTTACTTTTATTTTTCTCTCTGTTTTGAGGGGATGGGAGAGATACAGCAATGTGTGATATCCCCAATTAGGGACCCAGTCCTCAACCCAGGCATGAGCTCTGACTGGAAATTAAACCAGCAACTTTCTGGTTCATAGACTGGCTCTCAATCCACTGACCCACACTGACCAAGGTTAAAATCCTAGGTATTTTTTAAACTTCAAATTAGTAGATATCATACTTTCTACTCTGTGGGGACCAGCTGAGCACTGCAGGTGCCATTATTTCTGAAGGCTTCAACTGATAAAATGTGTAGAGGAGAAACAAAGGGGAGGAAGGAAAATTGGACCTCTGAATGGAAAAAATATCAACCTACTACCTAAGATGGATAACTCCAAAGGAATAAGTTGTAGTTCCAGTAGCTTAAAATAAAGTTGAATTGAATTATTCAAGGAGGTAGGATCTGACTCAGAAACCAAATTTATTTTTTACTGTTAGTTTGGACAGCTTTTATGAAAGTGAGTTCTGCAATTCACCATTTCTATGATATATTTCATAAAAATAGCATTCTAGTATAAAATTTTAATGAAAATAGAAAAATGTTTATTTTACTACAATATATCTAAAATATTATCTTTTAAAAATGTATTATTTTAAATATTTTATTTGTTATTTTTAGAGAGAGGGGAAGGAAGAGAGGCAGAGAGGAAGAAAGACATCTATGTATGGTTGCCTTTCACCTGCCTCCAGCTACGGACCTGGCTGAAGACCTGGCTTGCAGCCTGGTTGTATGGCCTGGCTGGGAATTGAACCAGCAACCTGTGGGTTCTCAGACTGGTGCCTTATAAAATATTATCATTTAGCATGTAATAATTATATAAGCTATTGTCATATTTTAAATTTGTTGTATTAACTCAAAATTCAGCATTACTTTAAATATTTGTAAAAATATGTATGTGTACAAGTACATTTGTGCATGGATTTAGTAATATTGCAAAGTCAGAATGGTAATCATCAACAAATCAACAAACAACAAGTGTTGGCGAGGATGTGGGGCAAAGGGAACCCTTGTGCACTGTTGGTGGGAATGTAGGCTGGTGCAGCCACTGTGGAAAGCAGTATGGAGTTTCCTTAAAAAATTAAAAATGGAGCTGCCTTTTGATCCAGCAATTCCACTACTTGGACTATACCCAAAGCATCCTGAAACACCAATTCATAAGAACCTATGTACACCTATGTTCATAGCAGCACTATGTACAATAGCCAAGTGCTGGAAACAGCCTAAGTGCCCATCAGGGGATGAGTGGATCAAAAAACTTTGGTACATTGACACAATGGAATTCTATATAGCATAAAGAAAGAAGGAACTTGTACCCTTTGCAACAACATGAATGGAACTGGAGAGTATTATGCTTAGTTTAATAAGCCAGTCAGTGAACGACAAATATCATATGATTTCACTCATTACAGAACAATAATGAACAAAACTAACAACAAGCAAAACAGAACCAAATATATGAATACAGTGAATAGGCCTTCAGTGATCAGGGGGAAAGGGGTTGGGGGCGGGGGAGGCAAAGGCAAGGAAAGGGAGCAGTTTAGATAAGAACCTAGTATAAAAGAACCATGGACATGGACAACAGGTGGGATTGACTTTGGAGGGGAATGGGTGGGTGGGGAGGGGGACAAAGGGGAGCAAAAAGGGGATGGATGTAATACAACAACAATAAAATTTAAAAAAGTAATTCTTTAAACAAATGAATTAATATGAGCATTCTGCAATAATGAAAAGAAAACTTTGTATTAATATGAGTTGGGAGGCTGACATTTAGAAGGCAGTAATTAAATGATGAATTTTCTGGATGTGAAAAAGAAAAGAAAAGAAGTACACATTGTTGGTTACAGAATAGACAGGGGGGTATTAATAATAATAAAGGAAATTGAAAAGCCAAAGAACTTATATTCATGTGACATGGACATGAACTAAGGGGGGCGGTCATTGCTAGATGGATTGGGGGATACTGGGTGGGGGACAAAGGAGAAAAATTGGAACAATTGTAATAGCAAAATCAATAAAATATATTTTAAAAGAATATAAATATTACAAGGGCATCTATCAATTTTTAATTGGAATGTTAAATAAATCAAATTTTTTTGTTACAAATAGCAAAAAAAAATCTGTCAGTGGTCACAACTATTTATGTATACACTACATCAAAGGGTGCAATGAGAGATTTAAAATAGGGCAGCCATCAATTGTTCTCTCTCTCTCTCTCCTTCCTGTATATACATGCAGACAAACGCATGTCCTGAGGAATAGGAAAGGACTCACATGATGTGTGGGGTGCGTTGCAAAGTGGAGGAAGGGAGACATGCAACTTGTGCAAAGATGGGGAATTACATGTGGTATAAACATTAGGGAGTATGCACAATATATTCCCTTAATTGAGTATAGTACCTGAAGGGAACTTTGAATTTATGCCTGGAAAATGCTAAGTTGTGAACTCTGATGTTTCTGAAAGATGGTACCTCTTGCTTGTCTATTTTAAAACTGACCTTATCTGGCAGGACTGTATATTTGGGGTGTTTTTAAAGGGAGGGGGACTTAAGGGCAGAATTACATCTTTAATCTAAATTTGTATAACCTTTAAATAAACAAAATACCTTTCCTTTTCACCAAACTCTGTTATTGTTGTTTTGGGCCAGACAAGGACCTATTAAAACAGAGGAACCCCCCAGGGGTTCTGTTAATATTATACAGGTGCTAACAGAAAAAGGGAAAACTACCCATTAAAACAAAACCCACAGCAGCAAATATACTCCACTAGCACATCAGCAATATCAACAGCAAATGAGGAAAGATTAATAAAGCTGTAAAGAGATAAGGCTAGTTAAAGTAGGAAAAAGTATATGAAAGAATTAAAAAGAGAAAAATTATTTTAAGAGGAGAAAGTGAGAAAAAACAATAGGAATAATAAAAACTAGAGAAAGGAGAGATTATGAAATTTAAAATGCAAGTAAAAAGAGGGGATGGATATTGCTAAGTGAAGAAAGAAAGGTGAAGAGTATAATATGAGGTTTGACATAAAATAAGAAGTGGTGAACCAATCAATAAACACAAAATTGAAGAAAATCCACCACAAGGTAAATAATGACAGATGAGAAAAGATTAATGAGAATGGAAAGAGGTAAGAATATTATAAGAGAAAAATATATATTGTTTATAGTAGGTAAATAGGATTTTGAGAGGATAGAGGAAGGAGAAATAATAAGAGTGAAGAATAAGTTCCAAGCTAAGAAAGGGGAAAAATAAAACCCCAAACTCAAATAAGCTTTAACAGAAAGAAGGCAAAATAGAGAAAGACAAAGGAAAGGTACAATTTGAAATTTCAAATAAAAATAAAATAATAAAATGTAAAAGATAAAAATAGTTATTAGTTGGAATGCAATTAAAGAAAAAGGAGAAATGTTAAAAGGCTGAGAGAAAAAAGTAACACAAATTATGAAGAACAAGGTGGAATTTGTCTTAGCAGAGTTTGGAGTTTGCCTTTTTTCTCCTTTTGGAGCTGCCTCTGACTTTGGATCTTACCAAAGTCCAGGGATTGGTCACCTAGTTTTTGTCAGCACTGCATGTACCACTCTTACCTTCCTTTAGAGGGTACTTCTATTATATCTATAGGGTGGGAACACTGGGTTTCCCTTATTAGGTGCTGGTCATTTTTTTCTGGGACAATTGAGGATGTGTATCTATGTTGCTATGACACCCATCTAGGTCTATCCCAGCTCATTCCCAATAATATATAGTTTCTGATTAACTAGTTATCAGGAAAGGGACAATCTGTGTAAGAAGATCAGCATTTTTCTGCTTCATGCTGGTGGCAGCTCTGTGTGAGAGTTGAGACTGTGCAGTGCTATAATTATGCCTAATTTCTGATCTCCCTGCCTTGCTGGCCTCAATGGAATAGGGCCCTAAGAACCAGTGTATTTTGTCTCCGTGAGAGTTCAAAGTTGACCCTTATGGAGATTCTCTTCCTGTATTTCTCCTATAGGTATGCACCCTGCAGGGGGTTCTTAAGCCTGTCCTGACTATTCCGAAGAGTTTCCCTGTTGAATATGGTGCCTGTTATCCTGCAGGAGATTGGGGTTGAGTATGTTCTTTCTTTCAGATAATTTTTAAAAATTAATTTATTGTTGTTCTATTACAGTTGTCCCATTCCCCACCCCCCATTGCTCTTCCCTGCCCTGCTTACCCACAGTCATTCCCCACCCTGATGTCTATCTCCATGGGTCATTTATACTAGTTTCTTGACTAAACCCTTCCCCTTCTTCCCTCCCTTCTCCCCATCTCCCGCCCCACCCCCCACCCCCCGCCTCCCCGTCTCCCTTCCCCGCTGGTAAACTGGCAAACTCCTACCTTTTGCAACAGCATGAGTAAAACTGGAGAATATTATGCTTGATGAAATAAGCCAGGCTGTGAGAGACAAATGCCCTATGGTCTCATCTAATAGGAAACTAATGAACGAAACAAACAAGTGAACAAAATAGAAACAGAGGCATGGAAATAAGGAACAGAATGACAGTGACCTTCCCAGAGTTTCAAACTCTTCGGAGGAAAGGGGGCTCTGCCTGGATGCAAATAGTCTTAGGTGCTCAACTCTTGCCCATCTAATTCCCACCCTCCTTCCTTCACAGTAGATACAGTCCCAAATTCCTTTCAGCACAGCCCCTGGCTTGCTAGCTGCACTGGGTTGGGGTGCAGAAATGTCTTTGCAGTACAACTTTCTGATTATTCTGCCCAGTTGTATTCAGTGGGAGAAAACTGTGCTTTCAATCTTGTTCCTTTGCTGGCAGGGCAGCTGCACATGGGGTCCCTGCCCAGCATGCTTCAGCTCCCATTTTAAAAAGTATTTCTGTGGCAACCCTACTGTAGTACTGAGTACCAAAGTAACTGTCCAGATCTCTGTACATACCACTTCTTCAAAAAAAGTTCTCTCAGTCACAGCTGGCCACAGCCTTCCTGGACCTGACCCAGGCATGGCCCCTGACTCTTTTTGGGAGTCACTCTCCTACTTGGCATTTGTCAGTGTAGCTATGGACACACTGCTCACTGTGTTTGTAGCCTGGATCTCTCCAAATCTGTAAATCCTCCCATTTCACTATCATTCAGGGTTTGAGATTCCCTGAGCAGGACTGGTGCCTCCTGCCCTGGGAGGGGAGGGAGACACAAAGCTGTGATTTCCATTTAGTCACTCTGCTGCTGTAGGTGCCATGCATGGGGTATTTTCCCTTCAACTTATAAAATCTTACCATTCATAGTGAAGTATTTTCTGTAATCTTTGGATTAAAAACTCCAGCTAAATTCTATTGATTGTTGAGGTTATTTGTTGGAAGAGAAGCCAAGAATCCAAGTGGAGGGCAAGAATATGTGGACTCAGTTTTAACCTACTTGGCTTCTACCTTCTCCCTCTCTACCACTATATAGAGAGAAAGGAAGGGAGAGAAGCAGAGAAGAAGAGAGACATCAATGTATGGTTGCTTTTCACCTGCCGCCAGCTACAGACCTGGCTAGAGATCTGGCTTGCAACCTGGTTATATGCCTTGGCTGGGAATCGAACCAGTGACCTTTGGGTCCCCAGGCCAACATCTTATCCACTGTGCCACCAGCCAGGGCTCTACCACTATATTTTTAAACAACAAAATTTTATTTTAATTCCTTTTATTTTACCTATTTTACCAATTCATGCTATATGTTGCATAATTTTCTTAGTTTTGCTTGCTTTAGACTAATTTTACTCTTTCTAGTTTCTTAAAATGGAAGTTTGTCATATAGATTTTTCTTCTTTTTGATGTGATAATGTTATAGATCTTTGGGCAATTCTTTAGATATATCATAATTTTTTGAGATATTTTATTATTAACTTTGAAAACTATGCCATGGATATACCTGGTTTTGGAAGAGAATATTATAACTTTCCAATCTACTAAAGAAATGTTAAGAAGTAAATATCACACAGGTTTTGTATTGCTTTTTTTTCACCTGTAGTTAGCATTCACAATCTAGCTCAGGATCATAATTTCTATAATAGAGAAATTCACTTTCCAAATTTTGAGTGCCTCTTGGAATAATAATATCCCTCCAAGATATTTTGCCTCCTATTCTTGCATGAAGGAACTATGGGATGGTACAGCAGAGTCTTGTCTCGATCAGAAACAACAATTTTGACATTTCTCTGATGCATTCTTCACAAAAATAGAGAGAACCCATCAGTCAATGTCAAAACTTTTTGCAGCAATGTTAAGGATTAATCTGGTGGATTATTGTAATTGTAATTAAAATTATTTTCCATGAAAGCAAATATTTTGACATATCAAAGACTTGTATTGAAAAGTCTTTTCTATGAAACTCTAAATCTGGTAAACACTAGAGTGTTTACATGTAAACATCTGCTCTTTTGCCATCTTCTCCAGAATCTCGTTTCATTTGCAGGCTATTACAGTGATTTCATTATTACTCCAAAGATGGCTCTGTTGAGTTTTAGAGGCTAGAACTCTGGAATCAAGGAGTTATCAGTATTGGTTTTGTACAGAGGCTCTGAAGGAATAAACAAACCCATACATTCCTCCTCAAGTCTGGTGATAGAAGGCATTCATTAGCTTGTAGGTGCACCACTTGAGTCTCTGCTACCACCCTTACACCACCTTCTAATTCTGTGTCTTGTGTCCATGTCACAAACTTTTATATGTTGCACTTTAATTTTCATTTGACTCAAAGTATTGTCTAATTTTGACATATAGAGAATATCTAGAAACTTTATAAATTGAATTATAGTTTATTTCTGTTCTAGTAGTTTAATTTTTTTAAGTTTATAATTTCAACATTCACTATTTTGCACTTATTTTACTTGGTTATTATATATGCTTATTTTTCTTTTCTATTGCCTTTGTTTAAATATATTATTTTTCTTTGATTTTGTTTTTACATTATTGTTTGGATGGTATAATTTTCTTAATTTATTTTTGTTATTGTCACTGAAACTGCACTTTGCATACTTCATAACATTTTAAATTAATCAAATCTTTTCTATATTCCTGAACAATAAAACAAATTAAGATACATAATTCCAGGTACCATATCTTTTGTAGTATTACATACCAATGTTAATCAGACTGTAAACTCTGTGGAGATTTTTTAAAACCCCAACTCATTAAGCATTGCTATAACTGATTTATATAGTCAATATTTATTTATACCTACTCACATTTTACATAATTTGATTTATTCACAATTACTTCTAGATTCAAGAGTTTATTTCTGAGGTTATACTTTCTTTTTTATATTTATCCTTTACATACTCTTTTAGAGTGGATTGATAAACTATTACTAAAATTTTCATTTTTTAATTTAATTTTATTGTTGTTGTATTACACCCATCACCTTTTTATTCCATTCTGTCACCTTCACAACCCACCCTCTCCCCCTAAAAGTCAATCCCACTTGTTGTTCATGTCCTTGGTTCTCCCATGCTAGTTCCTTGACTAAATTGCTCCCCTTCATTGCCTCCCTTTCCCGCCTCTTCTCTCTGTTCCCCTCTCTGCCCACTGAAGGTCTACTCGTTATATTTATGTACCTGGTTCTGTTTTGCTTGTTTGTTTGTTTTGTTCATTATTGTTGGTAATGGGTGAGATCATATGGTATAAGTCCTTCACTGACTGGCTCATTTCACTAAGCATACTACTCTCCAGTTCCATCCATGCTGTTGCAAAGGGTAGGAGTTCCTTCTTGCTGCTGTATAGAATTCCATTGTGTCAATGTACCAAAGTTTTTTGATCCAATCATCCACTGATGGGCACTTAGGCTGCTTCCACCTCTTGGTTATTATAAATAGCACTGCTATGAACATAGGGGTACATAGGTCCTTATGAATTGGTGTTTCAGGGTTCTTCAGGTAGGGTTCTTCCTAGTGGTGGAATTGCTGGATCAAAAGGCAGTTCCATTTTTAGATTTTTAAGGAAACTCCACACTGTTTTCCATAATGGCCACATCAGCTTTCATTCCTACCACCAAAACAACAAGGTTCCCTTTTCCCCACATCCTCGCCAACACTTGTTTGTTGATTTGTTGATGGCCATTCTGACAGGTGTGAGGTGGTATCTTATTGTGGTTTTAATTTGCATCTCTCTGATGACTAGTGATGTTGAGCATTCTTTCATATGCCTCTGGGTCCTTTGTATATTTCCTACAGAGAATTGTCTGTTTAGGTCTTTTGCCCATTTTTTAATTGGGCTGTCTGTCTCCCTGGTGTGGAGTCACATAAGTTCTTTATATATTTTGGATATCAAACCCTTGCCTGAGGTATCATTGGCAAATATGTTTTCCCTTACAGTTGGGCCTCTTTTCATTTTGCTGGTGTTTTCTTTAGCTGAACAGAAACTTTTCAATTTGATATAGTCCCGTTTGTTGATTTGTTCTTTTATTTCCTTTGCCTTTGGTAAAGTATCAATAAACTTATTTCTGCATAGGATACCTAAAATTTCACTGCCTATATTTTTCTCCAGGACCTCTATGATGGCACTATTTATATTTAAGTCCTTTATCCATCTTGAGTTTATTCTCTTGTATGGTGTACGTTGGTGGTCTAGTTTTATATTTTTTCATGTTGCTGTCCAGGTCTCCCAACACCATTTGTTGAAGAGACTGTTTTTACTCCATTTGATATTCCTTCCCCATTTGTTGAATATTAATTGACTATAGAGTCCTGAGTTTATTTCTGGACTCTCTATTCTGTTCTGTTGATCCATATATCTATTCTAATGCCAATACCAGAATGTTTTTATTAGAATAGCCTTGTAGTATAGTTTGACATCCAGTATTGTGATTCCTCCTACCTTGTTCTTCTTTCTCAAGATTGCTGTAGCTATGCATGGGCATTTTGGGCTCCATATAAATTTTTGAAGTAGTTTTTCTATCTCTGTGAAATATGTCATTGGTATTTTAATTAGGATTGCACTGAATCTATAGATTTCTTTAAGTGATATGGACATTTTAATGATGCTAATCCTACCCATTTATTAAGATAGTATATGCTTCCATTTATTTGTATCTTCCTTCATTTCTTTCTTCAATGTTCTGTAGTTTTCTGAGTACAGGTTTTTTACCTCCTTGATTAAGTTTATTCCTAAGTACTTTATTTTTCTTGTTGTTATGGTAAATGGGATGTGTTTTCTAACTTCTATCTATGATGGTTCATTTTTGGTATGCAAAAATGCTTTTGATTTCTGGGTATTGACTTTATACCAAGCTATTTTGCTAAATTTGCTTATTAGGTTGAGTAGGTTTTTGGTGAAATCTATCAGGTTTTGTATGTACACTATCATATCATCTGCAAATGAGGACAGTTTGACTTCCTCTTTCCAATCTGGATACCTTTCATTCCTTTTCCTTCTCTGATAGCTATGGCTAGAACTTCCAAAACATTGTTGAACATAAATGGAGAAGGTGGACAGCCTTATTTCATTCCTGATCTTAGGAGAAAACTTTTAGTTTTTGCCCATTGAGTATGATGTGGGCTTCAGGTTTCTCATATGTGCCTTTACTACGTTGAGGTATGCCCCCTATATTCCCATTTTTCTGAGTGTTTTTCTAAATGATTGCTCTACTTTATCAAATG
The DNA here is from genome assembly GCA_004026585.1 of Noctilio leporinus. NCBI lineage: Eukaryota > Metazoa > Chordata > Mammalia > Chiroptera > Noctilionidae > Noctilio > Noctilio leporinus. The sequence goes on from PVIW01009459.1 coordinate 46,114, forward strand.
CTTTTTCAGCATCTATTGATATGGTCATATGGTTTTTGTCTTTCATTTTGTTTATGTGGTGTATTACTTTTATTGATTTGCAAATATTGTACCATCCTTGCATACCTGGAATGAAACACACTTGATTATGGTGTATGATCTTTTCAATGTATTGCTGGATCTGTTTGGAGAATATTTTGTTGAGAATCTTAGCATCTACATTCATCACAGAAATTGGCCTATAGTTTTCTTTCTACTTGTCTCTTGTCCTGGTTTTGGAATTAGAAGTATATTGGCCTCATAGAAAGAATTTGGGATTCTTGCCTCTCCTTGGATTTTTTGGAACAGATTGAGAAGAATAGGAATTAGTTCTTCTCTAAATGTTTGGGAAAATTCACTAGTATGGCATTCTCATCCAGGGCTCTTTTGATTAGTGCTTCAATATCACTAGTTGATATTAGTCTATTCAGGCTTTCTGCTTCTTCCAGATTTAGTTCTGGTATATTATTCATTTCCAGAAATTTGTCCATTTCACTTATGGTGTCAAATTTCTTGTCATATAGTTGTTTGTAATAATTTCTTACAATCCTTTGTATATCTGAGGTATCAATTTTGATTTCTCCTCTGTCATTTCTGATTTTGTTTATTTAGGTCCTCTCCTTTTCTTGATGAGTCTGCATAAAGGCTTGTCAAATTTGTTTATTTTTTCAAATAACCAGCTCCTGGATTGATTGGTTCTTTGAATTATAGTTTTAGTCTCTAAGTAATTTAATTCTGCTCTGATCTTGATTATTTCCTTCCTTCTATTTGCTCTGGGCTTTGTTGTTGCTCATTAAGGTCTTACAGCTTTATGGTTAGATTGTTTGTATAAGCTTTTTCTGACCTTTATAGGTAGGCATTTATTGCTATGACTTTCCCTCTGAGGACTGCCTTTGTTGTGTCCCATAGATTTTGAGCTGTTGTGTGTTCATGTTCACTTGTTTCCATAAACTTTTAAATTTCTCCTTTGGTGTCATTGTTTACCCATTCATTATATAATAGCATATTCAATCTCCATAAATTAGAATGATTTTGATTTTCTCCTTGGAGGTTGGTTTTTAGTTTCAATCCATTGTGAACTGAGAAGATGTTCAATTTTCCTGTATTTGTGGAGGCTTTTCTTGTGACCTACCATTTGGTGTATCTTTGAGAAAGTTCCATGTGCACTTGAAAAGAATGTGCATTTTGCTTCTTTGGGGTGAAAGAGTCTACATATATACCAGTTATGTCCATTTCCTCTAGAGTGTTGTTCAATGCTACAATACCCTTGTTTTTTTTTTTTTTTTTTTTTTTTTTTTTGAAAGATCTGTCCATTTTTTATAATGGGGTATTAAAATTCCCTACTATTAGTGTGTTGCTGTACATATTCTTGAAGCTCTCCAAGATTTTTCTTATATATTTGAGTGCTCCTATATTGTGTAATTGTATTATATTTACAAGATTTATATCTTCTTGATGGATTGTTCCCTTAAGTATTATGAAATGTCCTTCTTTGTCTCTTTTTATGGCCTTCATTGTAAAATCTATTTTCTCTCAAATAAGTATTGTTACTCCAGCCTTTTCTTTCATGTCCATTTGCTTGAAATATATTTTTCTGTCCCTTCACTTTCAGTCTTTGCTGATCTTTTGTTCTGAGGTAGATCTCTTGTAGACAGTATATATGGGGGTCATGTTTTCTTATTCATTTATCTATCCTATGTCATTTGATTGGCACTTTCATCCATTTACATTTAAGGATAAATACTTATCCTTTTCCACATTTGTACCCATGTTCCTCTCTGTTTCTCTCTGTTTTTTTTTTTTCCTCTCTTTTTTGAACAGATCTTTTAGTATCCCTTGCAGGGCTGGATTGGTGGAGATGTATTATTTTAGTCTTATTTAATCTGGGAAACTCCTCATTTTACCTTCCATTTTCAATGAGAACCTTGCTGGGTAGAATGTTCTTGGTTGCAGGCCTTTGTTTTCCATTTGGAATATTTTCTGCCATTCCCTTCTGTCTCTTATTGTTTCTGTTTATTAATCATTTGATAATCTTATTGGGGCCCCCTTATATGTTATTTTCTCTTTCTACCTTGATGATTTTAGGATACTCTCATTGTCTTTGAAGTTTGCCATTGTAATTATGATGTATCTTGTAATGGGCCTGTTTGGGTATATATTCATTGGGATCCTTTGTGCTTCCTGAACTTGAGTAATGTGTTCACTCATCAAGATAGGGATTTTTTTCTGTCATTACTTTTTCAAACAGTTTTTACATCCCTTGTTTCTCTTTTCCTTTTGGTATTATTATAATATGGATATTATTGCATTTCATTTTGCCCTGCTACTCTCTTAAAACTTCATTTTTTCAATATTTTTATATTCTGTTGCACTGTCTTGAAATAATTTTCTATGTTGTCCTCCAGCTTGCTATCCAATCCTCTGCTTCCTCCTTTTATTCCTTGCTTTTTAATCCTTCTACACTATTCTTCAAATTGGAAATTGAATTCATTTCCTCCTTGTTCTTATTGATAGCTTCTATGTCCTTTTTAACGCTGGGGTAGTTCTCAGTAAGTTCCTTGTAGCTTCCCTGGAGTTCTTCATAGTTCCCCTTAGAGCTGTTTATAGTTTTCTTTGAGCTCGCTGAGTTCATTGAGCTTCTCTGTCATTATTATTTTGAATTCCATATCTGATAGTTTGCTTGCCTCTATTTCATTTAGCCATCTTTCTGGGGATTCCTCCTTTCCTTTTTGTGATGGACTGTTTCTTTTTCTTTTCATTTTTAGGTTTCTCTTCTTATTTTATTTTATTTTATTTTTAGGTTGGCCTTTTTTTGAGTTCCTGTCTTTGCAATGTGACCTTCTGTCATGTAGTGGTACACTATCTTTACCTCCTGAATTTACTTCTGGTGACCTCAGATCATTTCATAGTCTGGGCCTATTCAGCCTGTTGAAGCCAACCAGGCTCATTCTTTTTGTCTGTGCCCTTCAGGTTTTAATCAAATTGATCTGTGCTCAGCTATCAAGTATTGGTCCTGCTGGGCAGGGCCAATTATCTCTGTTGTAAACCAATCAATCTGTGATCAGTGGTCACCTTAGGCACCACTGGGCAGGGCCACTTAATTCAGTTGTTATTCAATGAGTCTGTGATTCCCCACCAGGTGCAGATGCCACTAGCGGGACTGCCAAAGTCACTGGCAGGACTGCCAAAGTCATTTGTAATCCAATGAATCTATAATCAGCTGTCATTCTCAGGTGCCTCTGGGCTGGACAGATTCAGTCAATTATAAAGAATGAATCTGGATTCTCCAAGATGGCGACAGAGTAGAGAGCAGTGCTGATGGTGTTCTAGAGTACCAAAGCAGCTAGAGGACAGGATAAGGAGTGTGAGACGGCTTCAGGACACTAGGGATTGGAACGGGCAGCATCTGGACACAGGGGAGCAGAGCCCAGAGACAGAGGAGGCCAGCAGGACAGTAGGTGAGGTGTTCCCGATCGACCAGCCGGCGGGCCGAGGTCGGCTCTGGGCAGGGGCGGCTCTGCCTAGAGGGGCGCGTTTGACTGGGGCCAGTTCGGGGCTCCCTGGTGACTGGAAGTCTCAGCAGTGAAGTGCAGGCAGCGAGGGCGAACGCCGTAGGGAACCCGGAATTGAACTCTTGCAGGGGAGGGACTGTGTGAGAAACTCACTCTGGCAACGGGGAGAGGAGGCTACGCGCGCGCACGGGGCTAGAGGCAGAGGAGAAGAGTCCTGCGGGAAGCCGGAGCGGGGGAGCGGGAAGTGCACCAGCGGGGCGGCGAGAGGGCCGAAAACAGAGCTGCTGGGCCACCAGGGAAACAGCAGCTGGGCGCCCCTGCGAGGGGGGAGGCCCAGCCCTGCGCAACCACACGGGCCCCCAGGCTCTGCGGGAAGATCCAGGCGACAAGCCGGAGAGCCGGCAAGCCAGGAACTAGTGGTGGGAGACCCACCATTGCCGGAGACAAAGGCCGCCCCACCCATGCCTGGGAGGGTCTCATCACAGAGGCCGCCTAAAGGACTCAGAGGAGAGCTGATTGGCTTGGGGGCGTGGTGCCCGCCCCGGAAGGGCGGGACAGTGTAGGCGGACCCCAGACAGTGTTGACTGACAGGCCCAGCCTCCTCCCGGAAATGCGGGGGCGGGACTAGTCGTCACAGGGACCAGCGAAATTGCGGGCTGCCCTGCAGGAGTGCTGGGAGCCAGTCCTGGGCAGGAACCTCTGCCAGGAGTGGGAGGGGGCTCCCTGCGGGCTCCAGAACACCGGCAGCCCTAACACCCAGACAGGCTGCTGAAGGCCCAGCCTACCTGGAGGCGGACACTCAGAATCAGCCCTACTGCGACAATCAGAGGCCCTGCCACGCACCAAGACCCAGCTAGAATATAGACTATAGACTGTAAAGTCCTGACCAAGAAAAAGAGGCAGCATCAGGAAAGGGATTGCTGCCAATCTCAAGCACCTGAGTTATACCGAGAGCAATATGAACTATTAATCCCCAACATAGCCTTTGCAAAAGTTACTCCTCACATATTCTTAATCCCCCCTATACCTCAATCCACCTAAATATCCAAGACCCTCCCCTACTCTCGAATTAAAGTCTGTTCACTCTGTGGCTATAACACATTCCCAGTCCTCAATCTAAGTATTCCTCCCTTCCCCAGCCTTTCAAAACCCATTCTTTATTCTTTTCTTCCTTCCTCTTTTTTTTTCTTTTTCTTTTTCTTTTTTTTTCTTTCTTCCTTTCTCCTTTCTTTTCTTCCTGATAAAACCCACTGGTCCTAGCTCCACCGGGACCAACAGAGACCATAAAGGGTGAACAGAAACCTAAACCTTTTCTTTATTAATATTGAGTTCTCTTTCTCTTGGGACTTTCTCCCTTTTTTTCTTTTTTTCTTTTCTTTTTTTCTTTCTTTTCTTTTTTTTTTCTTTCTTTTCCTCTGCTAAAAGCCCTCTCAGGTCCAGGCTCCATCTGGACCAGTCAGGGATTATTAAGGGTGAACAGCCATCTAAACCCTTTCTTATTATTATTATTATCATTTTTATTTCTTTTTTCCTTTTGCAATTTTTTTTGTTTTGTTTTGTTTTGCTTTGTTTTTGTTTGTTTGGTTGGTTTGGTTTGGTATTTTGTTTTAGTTTTTTTGTGTAGGTTTTTGTTTTTTGTTTTTTGTTTTTGTTTTTGTTTCTGCTAAAAGCCCACAGGCCCAGAATACAAACAGACAGCACAAATAAAGGACACACCAAGAACAGCAAGTGGAGAAAATCTGGGAGACGGCAACATTGAACTCTGCAAATATCCTATCACAGAAGGGTGCTCAACTAAGGCAAGGAAGCAAAGCAGGTTACCTCAAGGAAAGTACAAAAATAAATAAATAAAGAGCAAGCAAGAACAGACACCAAAAATGTGGAAAAAAAGAATCAGTCCATCACCAAAAGGAAAGGAAGAATCGCCAGAAAGAACACAAAATGAAACAGAGGCACCTGGAATATCAGATCAGGAATTCAAAAGAATGATGAGAGAGAAGCTCAGTGAGCTCAGCCACATCAAAGAAAACTAAACAACTCCAGGAGAACTACAAACAACTCCAGGGAAATTACAAAGAACTCCAGGGAAATTACAAAGAACTCCAGGGGAATTACAAAGAACTCCAGGGAAATTACAAAGAACTCCAGGGAAGTTACAAGGAACTTACTGAGAACTACAACAGCATGAAAAA
>PVIW01009460.1:0-51779 GCA_004026585.1 Noctilio leporinus
TGTTTCCCATGACTTGAAATATTTTTTGCCATTCCCTTCTGGCTTGTAATGTTTCTGTTGAATAATGATTTGATAACCTTATTGGAGCCCCCTTATATGTTATGTGCTGTTTTTCTCTTGATGCTTTTAGGATTGTCTCTTTGTCTTTGAAATTTGACATTTTAACTATAATGTGTCTTGCAGTGGGTCTGTTTGGAATCATCTTCATTGGGACCCTCTGTGCTTTCTGAACTTGAGTAACCTTTTCACTCATCATGTTAGGGAAATTTTCTATCATTCCTTTTTTGTACATGTCTACCATTCTTTGTTTCTCTTCTTCTGGTATCCCTATGATATGGATATTATTGTGTTTCATGTTAAAACCTCTTTATTCTTGTTCAGAGCTGTTTCCCTCAACTGGCTGATTCTTTTAGCCTACTGTTGTTTTCTTCTACTGTATTCTTTAATTCAGAAATTGTATTCTTCATTTCCTCCTGGCTCTTACTGCTGGTTTCTAGGTACTTTTTAATGCTGGTGTAATTCTCAGTAAGTTCCTTGTAGCTTCTCTGAAGTTCTTTGTAGTTCACCTGAAGTTGTTTATAGTTTCCTTTGAGCTGGCTGAGCTCAGAGATTCTCTATCATCATTAATTTGAATTCCATATCTCATAGTTTGCTTCCCTCTGTTTCATTTAATTATCTTTCCGGAGATTCTTCCTTTCCTTTTGGTGATGGACTGATTCTTTTTTTCCCCCATTTTGGGTGTCTGTTGTTCTTGTTTTTTTCTTGGATTAATGTGCTTTGATTCCATGCCTTCATGCAGTGCCCTTCTGTTTTAGTAGATTTGTGGTGTTCAGTGTTGCAATATCCTAGATTTCCTCCACTTGTTGCTCTTGAAGTGACCTTTATGTCATTAACTTGGGCTGTCTGGTTGTATTTTGGATTGGTTGTATGTGCTGCTCCTTTCCCTTCAGTTGGCTGATTGAGAGACATTCCTTTTGTCCTATCTCATACACTGTTTTTGAGCTGCTCCTAAAAAGAACCACCAGTCCAGGCAAAATAACTACACCTTCAGAGATGGCGTTCTCTTTTAATCCCCCTTTCTACTGCCTATGAACCTAGCTAAATAACCATACCCTCAAAGGTAATCCCCACGTTTAGTCACACCCTCAGCTGCAACTGAGCCAGTCTTAATAGGGATGTAGATATAATAAGACTGTTTTAAGAGGGGGAAATGATTAAATTGACTAAATTATAGATAATTTTGAAGGGTGCAAAGGAGTAGCAAAGATAGTGGGGAGGCAAGCGAGAAAGCCAGCTTACCTCTTTTATAGAAACAGGGAGGGGGAAAATCAGAATGACTCAAGTGTGAGTGAACAGTATAAGCCTATATATATTGTTTCTCCACCTACCTCCCTGTCTATCCTCAATGAGCACTGATTGTTCCAGGTGGAGCCAGTACCTGTGTGTTTTAAGCAAAAAAAAAAAAAAAAAAAAGAATGTGTAGTCCGTAGTAGCGCACCCACAAAAGAAGAAAGAAAGAAAGAAAGAAAGAAAGAAAGAAAGAAAGAAAGAAAGAAAGAAAGAAAGAAAGAAAGAAAGAAAGAAAGAAAGAAAGGAAGGAAGAAAGAAAGAAAGAAAGGAAGGAAGAAAGAAAGAGAGAGAAAGAAAGTAAAAAGGTTTAAGCGGCTGGGGAGCAGAGGAATACTTAGATTGAGGACTGGGAATATGTTGTAGTAGAAGAGTGAGTAGACTTTAAAAAAAGAGTAGGAGGAGGGTCCTGAGCAGTTAGGTGGATTGAGTTAAGGGAGGGTTAAAAATATGGGAATTGGGATAGACTATGATATAGACAGTATTTACTTAAAATGCACTAATTTTGAGGGTTGGAAGTAACTTTTAAAAAGGATATGTTAGGGATTAATAGTTCATGTAGCTCTGGGTGTAACTCAGGTGCTTGAGACTAGCAGCAATCCATTTCCTGGGTCTGCCTCTTTTTCTTGATCAAGCTTCTGCAGTCTACAGTCCGGCTGTGTGGTCTTGGAGTGGCAAGGCCTATGGCTGTCACAGTCAGGGCTGATTCTGAGTGCCTCTCTACCCCCTAGCCCCCATAGCTGAGCCTCCAGTAGCCTAGCTGGGTTTCTGCACTGCCAGAGTTTTGGGGCCCTCCCTTCTCTCACTGGTTCTATGTGAATAACTGCAGGATGCTTACGTGTTTCCACCTGTGACAGTCACCTGACTCCAAGGTGGGATGTCCTGCAACTTCATTTGCTTCTGTGATGGCTAGTCTTCCCCTTCCAGCTCTTTGAGAAGGTAGTCCCTGTCTGCAAAGAGCACCTGGCTCCCCAGGGGGCCTACAGCGTAGTTTGCCAGTGATAGCTAGCCCTTTCCCTCCAGCTGTTCTAGGAGGTTTATGCTGCCTTCAATGGGAACCTGGCTCTATAGGAGACCTGGAGCTGCGTGTTGGTGATGGCTGCCCCTCCCTCTCCAGCTCTTCTAGGAGGTTTTCATCACCTGCAATGGGTGCACCAGTTGCACCAGCAGCAAGTTCCTGGCACACAGTTTTGATCTGCAGTTTCTGTGGGAACCTGTGTGACGGTGTGGGTGCGCAGGGTTGGGCCTTCCATCTCACTGGGGCTCTGTACTATTCTCTCCCTGGGTGGCACAATTTTCAGCCCTCTCACTGCCCCAGTCAGTGCACTTCCCCACTTCCCCACTCCCCTGCTCCTGCTCCCTGCATGTCTCTCCTCCTCTGCCTCTGGCCCCTGAAGGCACTTCCTCTCTCTCAGCATCCAGAGTATGGAGCATGGTTCTCAGCTCTCACACAGTCCCTTCCATGCAGGAGTTCAATTCCTCAATCTTCCTGAGTTTGTGCTCACTGTCCACACCCCTCTGCTCATATTTCTATTCACCAGGGAGCCTGAAGCTGTCTTCAGGCAGAGCCACCTCTCTGGGCAGAGTCACCACTGCTCAGAGCTGCCCTGGACTGTCAATGGGCCAGTTTGGAACTGTCTCACTTGCTTTCCTGTAGGTCTCTTCAGCCTTTGTGCTGTGCACCCCTGAGTCCAGATGCTTACCACTCCAATTCGTAGGGACCTGCAGACATCTTGTGCTCCCTACCCTAACCTCCAGCTGCTCTTGCACTCAAGAACACTGTCAGTACTTCCATCTACTCTGTTGCCATCTTTCTCTCTTATTCCCTTACTTTTAAATTTGAGATTATAACAACACCTACCTCATAGGCTTGTTGTGATGAGTGAAAGATAATCCAGGACAAAAACATTTAGTACTTGGATAGTTGTTTTACACACATGGTCTTAAACAAGACCTAAGGTCTGAGGAGCCTGTGTCCATTTATGATCAGTTGGAAATAAAAGTGGGGATATGTAGTGGTGGAAGGAGACTTGACTTAGGATGGTAAATGCACAATACAGTGTACAGATGATGTGTTGCAAAATTACAGACCTGGAACCAGTATAATTTTGTTACCAGTGTCACCCCAATAAATGCAATAAAAAGGGAAAAAAGTGATTCTGAGTTATTAAATTCTGTCAGTCGAAAAAAGTAGCTGTAGTTATTCACAATGCCTTAAGACTCAGCTATTTTATAAAAGGTCGCAATCTGATTATAGTTTCTATTTATGAAGCTTATTAGTATTGACACATTTCTTTCATTACCTATAGCTCTGACCCTTAAGGCCAAGACTCTCACGGTAAAGATGCTTCTATACAACATAGGTTATAGAGTTCTAATAACACAAACATATTTTAGGCTGACTCACCATTATAGTAAATGAAATGTTAAATGAGACTAATTTAATCAAGGGTGTTGTTTGGTAGACAAAATGTGATTTTCTAGCAGAGACAGGGCTTGGCAGACAATCTCATAGAGATGAAATTACAAAAAACTTGGTATTCAACCAATTGGTGGAATTATGACACAATGACCAGTGTTTGCCTTTTTAAGGAATTCTTTAAAATTGGCCTGTGCCTGAGCTGTATGATTGTTAAATATTTCAAATAACATCACTGAAAGGTGGTATATTTTTATAAGTTGTAGATGATTGCTTGTGGAAATAAATTGTCTTACAAACTATAGGAAAGGGAAATAGGCTAATTTGGCCTTGGAAAATAAACAGGAAATGGTATATGGAGTGGCCGTGGGTGAATCAATTGCTATGGTAGGGATAGAAAATAGAGTTAACCATTTTGGTGAAGGAGGAAAATTAGAGCATTCTATTCCATAATCTCATATTCTTAAGACAATGGTTTCCCAAATAGGGGGAAAGTGAGAAATAGTATAAAACAAGTTAAAGTGGTTACATGGCAAAGAAAAAGTTGTTATTATGTGTACTCTGGTATTGTCTTAGTCCTTTTGGGCTTTTATAACAAAATATCATAGATTGGGAGGCTTATATAGAACAGAAATTTATTTCTCAGAGTAATAGATCCTTGAAGTCCAAGTTCTGGAGGCTAGCAGATTCAGTGCCTGGTGAAAACCCACTTCCTGGTTAATAGACAGCTGCCTTCTTGTTGCGCCCTCTCAGGTGGAAGAGGCAGGGGAGCTCTCTGGTGTCTCTTTTATAAGGGCACTAATCACAATCATGAGAGTAATCATGAGAGTTCCATCTTCATGTCCCACTCACCTCCCAAAGACCCCACTTTCTAATACTATCATGGGTGGGGATAGACTTTCAAATATAAATTTTTGGGAAATAAACATTTAATCATTTTATCTATAACAGGAGTCTTTCAGAAATTGCAAGAGTATCCCAAATGAAGAAGACATGTAAGTCCCCTCAATGGTAACTGATTACATAAACAATGGTACAGCCCTATTTTGGAATATTTTGGAATAGTTGAAAAGAATAAGCCAGGTCTTTATATACTAACATGAAAAGTCTCCAAGGCATGTAGCTAAGTGAAAAAGCAAGTGGTCTTAGAGTATTATAATGTATACTATATGAGGTCTGCCCAGAAAAATTCCAGTCATTTTGAATGCAATGAGAACAATCTTTGTGACATCAGTATAACTTGGCAGTCAAGGAGAGTGGACTGGACTGTGCATTCATGAACAATGATGACTCCACTGTACTAGTTAATGGGGGTGGTAGATGCCATTGACTGAGTATGTTTACTGTTTGGCCATTGCAATCAAAATGAGCAGAGTAATAAATCTGCATCAAATTTTGCATTAAGCTTGAACATTCCTCTGTGGAACCTACTCACATGATTCAGAAGGCCACAACTATAGGCAATTGGTGATTGGCAGTTTCATCATGATAACATGCCCACACATGAATCAGGTCTTGTGCAGTTTTTTTGCAAAACATCAAATCACCCAGGTGACTCAGCCCCACTACAGCTCAGGGTTGGCACCCTGTGACTCCTGGCTTTTCCCAAAACTAAAACCTCCTTTAAAAGGGAAGAGATTTTAGACCATCAATGAGATTCAGGAAAATACGACAAGGCAGCTCATGATGATTGGGGGAACTGTGTGAGGTCCCAAGGTGCTTACTTTGAAGGGGACTGAGGCATCATTTTTCCATGTGCAACATTTCTTATGTCTTGCATTTTTTCAAAAAATGTCTCTATTTTTCATGTTATATAGTTGGATACCTTCTGGACTGAACTCATACACTATACTGGGTGGAGCAAAAATACAGGTTTACAGTTATTCATTTGGAAAATACAATAATGAATACATAATAATGTAAAAGTTAACTGTGTTTCAAATACTCACAACTGTAAACCTAACTTTGCCCTACTCTATATACAGCTTGATACTATTTTTGTAAAACAACAATCCCACAAAACAACTTTGTAAATTAAGATATATAGTACATACACAAGAATAAGATTAATAGGAAATCCTTCTGGTGACTCAGCTTAATGTTGTGGTTCACTTTTGACCGTCCATATATGAATTTACTGTTTTAGGAATGGCATCTCTCCTTCTTCTCCAATCGTTTTCTAGGCTTTAAACAGTTTTCTCCAAACTTGGGATAGTATTTTAAAGGAACACTTAATAGTTTCTCCTGTCACTATCCCACTTATCCTGGTTTGGAATTTTTGGAGAGATTGAGTGAGTGAGTTTCACTAGTACACAGCATTAAGAGTGCCTCAATGGTCATTCAGTACTATTCCCACTGCTTAAATTTTGTCACATTATGCTTATGCCTACATCTCAATCCTTTTCTGCTCTCTGTGGTCACTATCTTATTTGTGTTCTCCAGTTTCTGGGTCTTTTCCATTGAAGCTCCAACTGTGTCATCTGAGTTTAACTGTAGCCAACTGAAACTACTTTACTCCTTAGTTTTCCATTTTCTTCTCCTCTTGCTTGGTCTCAGAACCTTGTATATTAACATATATTTGTAGTAAACAATAATGGAAGCTACTGATAACACAAGTCATTAATTTTTACCCCAATGGATGAGGCTAGGTACCAGCCAACACTCATATGCCTAGACCTTTTGCTATAATCACATACATTCTGTGTCCCATTTCCTGAACTTTTCCTAAGGGTGGATCTGATCTTTTAATCAGATCCAATATGTTGAGGTTCCAGTGTGTTTGTGGTTGGTTCATGCACAGGCAGTTATTTACATTCAGAAAATAAAATATGCATAAATTATTCATTCTGAAGGGCACAGTGGTACCGTTTAATGTAAGGTAGGCAAGCTCATACATTGCAAAATAATTTTTTCATTATCAACAAAGCTATAAAGTATCATAGAACAGCTATTTTTAAACTTTAAGACTTTGTTTTTTGTTTGTTTTTTGTTTTCTCCACTCTACTGTTATTTCCCTGTAAATTGTTCTTTATTTCAATTACTGTATCCATCATTTCTGAGTGGATCTTTTTTATGCTGCTGAGGTCCTCACTAAGTTCCTTGAGCATCATTATAACCAGTGTTTTGAACTCTGCATCTGACAGATTGCTTTTCTTTATTTTATTTTGTTCTTTTTCTAGAGTTTTGTTCTGTTCTTTCATTTGGGACATGTTTCTTTGTTTCCTCATTTTGGCAACCTCCTTGCATTTATTTTTATGAATTAAGCAGAGCTACTACATCTCCATAGCTTGCAAATCAGTGATTTGGAACATAAGGAAGCAAAAACAACTGATCAGAACAGCAAGAAGAAAAAATAATCCAAAAAGTGAGGATAGCGTAAGGAGCCTCTGGGACAACTTCAAGCATATTACCATTTTCATCATAGTGGTATCAGAAGGAGAAGAAAGAGAACAAGGAATTGGAAAACTATTTGAAAAAATAATGAATGAAAATGCCTCTAACCTAGGGAAGGAAATAGACTTACAAATCCAGGAAGCACAGACAGTTCTAAACAAGATGGGCCCAAAGTGGCCCACTCCTAGACACATCATCATTAAAATGCCAAGGGTTAAATACAAAGGGAAGCTCTTAAAAGCAGCATAAGAAAAAGCAGTTAGTTACATACAAGGAAGTCCCTATAAGACTGTCAGCTGATTTCTCAAGAAAAAAAAATTTGCAGGCTAGAAGATACTGGCAAGAAATAGTCAAAATGATGAAAAAAGGAACCACAACCAAGATTACTCTACCCAGCAAAACTACCAATCAGAATTGAAGGATAGATAAAGTGTTTCCCAGTCAAGAAAAATCTAAAGGAGTTCATCAAACTAGTATTATATTAAATGTTAAAGGATCATTTTTAAGAATAAGAAGATACAAAATATGAACGATAAAATATTAATAAATACAGTACATATCTATTAACAATTGAATTTTAAAAGCAAAATAAATAAACAAGTAGAATAGAAACAGAATCACAGATACCAAGAATGTTTTAATGATTTCCAGGTGGGAAGGGGTATGTGGGAATGGGTGAAGAGGTAAGGAGATCAAGAAGTACAAATTGGTAATTATAGAATAGTCATAGGAATGTAAAGTAAAGCATAGGGAACAGAGTAACCAAAGAACATATATGCATGACCCATGGACATGAACAATGGTGTGAGCATTGCCTGAAGGAGTGGGGGTGGGTTGGGGGGAGGGGAACTAAGAGAGAACACTTGGGGCAACTATAATAGCATAAACAATTAAATATAATTAAAATTGTGTTAAAATTTAGCATTTGAACCATTTTTTCTGTACATTCAGTGGCATTAAGTATATTCACACTGTTGTGTAACCATCACCACCATCATGTTCAGAAAATTTTCCTGAAAATCGGTACATATTAAATAATATCTCTACATTCCTCCTTCCCACAAGTCTGTGGCAACCCTCATTCTACCTTCTGTCTTTGTGAATTTGACTACTATAGGTATCTCATGTAAGTGAAACCTCACAATATTTTTCTTTTCTCTGATTGGCTTATTTTACTTACCATAATATCTTCACAGTTCTTCCATGTCGTAGCATGTGTCAGAATTTCCTTCCTTTTAAAGACTGAATAATATTCTATTGTATGTCTATATCACATTTTGCTCATCAAATTTTCATTGGCTATTGTGAATAATATTGCTATGAACATGTGTGTACAAATATCTGCTTTCAATATTTTTGCATATATATCCAGAAGTGGAATTGCTGGATCATATAGTAATTTTATTTTTATTTATTTATTTATTTATTTTTTAACTTTATTGTTGTTGTATTACATCCATCCCCTTTTTGCTCCCCTCTGTCCCCCTCCCCACATATAGTAATTTTATGTTTAAGTTTTTGTGGAACAACCATACCATTTTCATAGTAGCTATACCATTTTACATTCCTATTAGCAATGCCCAAGGGTTCTAATTTCTCTACATCCTCGTGAATACTTGTTATTTTTTATAATGTACAATCTAATATGTGTGAATTGATATCTCATTGTGATTTTGATGTGCATTTACCTAATGATTAGTGATGTTGGATATCTTTTTGTGCATTTACTGACCATTTGTATGTCTTTTTTGCATAAATATCTGTTAGGATTTTTTCACATTTTTAATTCCATTGTTTGTATTTTTGCTGTTGGCCTTTTAAAATTCTGGGATCCTGTTTTCAAATGAATTATTTCAGGAAATTTCAATGTGTAAATAGATTAAAACAGAGATGATTCAAGTATAGTTGGGGAAGAGATGGAGCCTATGTTCACTCTTTGCTTCCATGCAATCTCTGAAAGGGCTCCTTGATACCTTGATGATGTTTACCAGCAATTAAAAAAAAAAAAAAAGAAAAAAAAAAAAACACTGCCCCTTGACATTTATAAATGAATCTATGTTTCAGAATATCTTTAGAGCCATAGATATGGATAAAGACCCACCTTTCTATTTTACCAGCTTCAAATATTGGCCATGACAAGAGAAATGTGGTGATTTTTACCAGAGAATGTTAATTTTGTTTTGTCCCTTAGTTCTCAAAGACACACAAAGCTATTGATCTTTCCACACATCAAGGGAAACTCATAAATTATTGGGGAAATGTCAACAAAAATGAAGAAAATGACAGAATCTTCTCCATACTCAGAGAAAGACATTATTTGCAAATTCATGTCCCCCAGTATCACGAAAATCCCCAGAGGCAAAAGAAATGTGTGAAAGCAAATAAACCACTGATCATATTGCTATTTATCACATTGCTCAATTTTGCTTCAGACTTCAGACCTTGTTAAATCAGGAGAGTTTTTAAAAGTGAACATATGTGGGGTTTAAAGTTTTTTTTTTTGAGTTGAAAAGTGAAGTTCTGAGAATAGCCCCATTATTCTGGGAGTTAACATTTAGCCCTTGGCCAAGTGGTTAAGGCATATCTCCATTTTGAGAGTTCTATGCCCTGATTTTGTTAACCCCCCAAGATTTTCATGTTGTATTCACAGAATCCACCCTTTCACTTCCTCATCAAAATTCCCTATCACTTATTATCTTGAGAAGCAAATTGACCTTCATATCCAGACCACTTTTGTTTGTGAGAAAGTGGGAGACCAATCAATAGCACAGCACTTTTAGGTAGTTGCCTGAGTTTTAAACAATTGATAAATTCAAAGGAATCTAAAAGAATTTAAAATTTTACCTTTAATATGGATAAAGGCTAAGGTGAAGTGCAGATTATATCAATGAGCAAGTGGGCTTTCCAGTACCATGTCCCTGGGTCAGAGACCTAGCCCCTTGGTCACAGATTATGCCATATCATGGCAGGACCCTCCTACAGGGACAGGCCCTTATCACTGTTTGGCAGAAATCAGAGCAGAATACAACTTCTCTACTGTCAGCCATATCCAAAGAAGAGTTGGTATAGGCAGAGCTGTGTATACATACTTCTTATCCCAAGCTCGTCATCCAGGTAAATTATTCTTTAAAACCCCATCTTATTCACAGATATATCATACCCAACCCATGGAAAGAAACATTTGAAATGGAATATTTCTCAGTTTATTTTTCTCTTAACTCACTGACTTTAATCATTGAGTCATCTCCATAGACATAGGATGTAAATAATTTATAAGGACAGTTCTGCTCCCACCTTGATGAAGCTACTTCCCCAACAGCAATCATAAGAGTGATGATGGGCAATGGGGATGGATGATAGTGCAACCAGAGGGCTCTGAAGTGTTTCCCAGAACTATATTAATTAATACCAAGATCATACCATGTATAAGAATGAAAGGGTATTCCCATTCTATTTCCCTTTTCAAAGATGTCAAGCTGCATTGTTCTAAGTTGCTTATCAGAGTGTATACAATGAGATCAAAGGAATAATAATATTCATCAATAAGATACCACTCATTTAAATATAATTTGTTCCTACCAAATTTCCAGAGGGTTATTAAAGCCCAAATAGTAAGCTCCTTTGCATTTTCCAGTTAATGTTCAGAGAAGTAAAATTCCAAATTTCTTAAAATCCAAAGAACTTAGGTTTCAAAATAAAGTTTTCTTGCCCTCATGAAATTTCAAAGAAATTATGGACCAAAAAATACCCTCCCTAGCTTCTTATTCTGCTTATTGTTAACTAGAAAAGTTCTGAAGTCATGTGCAGAGTTGGTGTTCTTCAGCAGCTTTAGCCTATGCTGTATCTAATTGGAATAGGTGTGGTACCTTCAGGGCTCCAGAGTTTGCATAGGTTCAATGTCAAGTCTGTGATGTTTTACAAAGTTAAAATAATTAATAAAGCATTCAAAGATGGTGGAGGAGTAAGTGGAGCTACACCAATCTCCTCTCAGAACCAATCTGGAATTACAACTTAATTGGGAAAATATCATCCAGAATAACTAACAGAGCAGCAGCTGTAAAGAAGCCTTATAACCTCTGACAAAACAGAAGAGGCCGCTTCACCACAACATGACTGGTAGGAATTGCAGAGATGTGAGAGGGCTGGCAGGGCTCCACCTGAGAAGGGTGGGTTCTGGACCCCAAGCTGGGTTTCCTACCTGCTGGAACACAGCTGGGAGTGGAACAGCATCCAGCTGAGAAGGGCAGAAAGCAATGGGGTTTGCTAACCTGAGAGCACTGGAGACAGAATTACTAAGGTGACCACAAAGAAAAATACATTTGCATCCATTTACTCTGGGCTCCAGTGGAGGGAGGGCAGAGTGGACTGCAGATGCTTTGGGAGAGTTTGCAGTGGTGGCTTGGAAGAGAGAAGTGAGGGAGCAGCTGAGGTGTTCCTAGTGCTTATTCTTCACTCACACCACAGGCAGATTATGCTGCACAAATTGGCTTCTTCCTGAGGGTCCATCATAGCCATGCCCACTGAAATCAATCTGTCCCACCCAGCAATGCCTGAGCCTGGCACCCACTGAAATCAATCTGTCCTACTTAGCAGTGCCTGAGCCTGGCACCTGATCACAGATTTACAACCGAATCAATCAGTCCCATCTAGGTGTCTGAACCTGGTGGTTGGTCACAAATTCATTGATTTGCAACTGGGTTGGTCTGTCTTGCCCAGCAGTGCCTGGGCCTGGCTGCTGATTACAGATTCATTGATTTATAACTGAGTTGGTCTGTCCTGCCCAGCAGAGACAGAGCATGGCAGCTGAATAAAGATTCACTGATTTACAACTGAATCAATCTCTCCTGACTGGTTGTGTCTGAACCTGGCAGCTGTTTGCAAATTCATTGGTTAGCAATTGGGTCAATCTGTCCTGCCCAGCAGTGACTGAGCCTGGAAGCTGATCACAGATTCACTGATTTACAACTGAATCAATCTGTTCTACCCAGCAGTGCCTGGCAGTTGACCAAGATTTGTTGATTTACAACTGAGTCAGACTGTCCTGCCCAGTGGCATCTGAGCCTGGTGGCTGATCAGAGTTTCTTTGGATTACAACGGTATCAACCTGTCCTGCCCAGTAGCATCTGAGCCTGGTGGCTGATCATGGATTCATTGGATTACAACTGAATTAGTTGGCCCTGCCCAGCAGTACCTAAGGTGACCACTGGTCACAGATTCATTAGATTACAACAGAAACAATCTGTTCCATACAGGAACACTCGAGCCTGATGGCTGAGTACAGACTGGTTGGATTACAACTGAATTAATCTGTCCCACCTTCAGTGTCTGAGCCTGATGGCTGATCACAGATTTGTTGGGTAATAATGGAAACAATCTGTCCTACCAAGCAACAACTGAGCCTGGCAGCTGATCACAGATTGATTAGATTGCAAATGAATTAATTGGTCCTGCCCAGTGTTACCTAAGGTGACCACTGATCACAGATTTATTTATTTATTTATTTATTGGGGGGGGGGTGGTAAAGAAGGGAACTTTATTCAGTGCCAACAATGATACAGTGTGACTGTACAAACAGCACTGCTGTGCAGCAGCTCAAGTGTGATGAGGCAGAGCTGCACCAACAGTGGGGTATAGAACAGCTCTGGGACCTGGTGGCCCTGGTGCCAGGACACTCTGGCTAGATAGCTCTGCTCTGTTTCCTCATGCTCTGTTCTTTCTGCTGCTCAGACCTCCTCTACTCTGTGCTGGTCTGCTTCACGCAGGAATATAGAATTCCAGGAAACATTGATAAGAGCTGGCCAGGGGGGTGGAATCACAGGGCAGGCAGCTTAGTGAAGAGGCTCTTGGTTAATGTATTTTAAAGACCAGTTCCTTTCCAGCATTACCCCAGAGCTAAGGGTACAGGTGAGTGTGATTGTCCCTCTTGGAGACACTGACAGGGACAGCTCCTGGGTCACCACAGTCTGAGAATTCACACCTTAGCTGGTGTGGGTCACTCACAGGATGCAGCCTCCTCAGGCTTCTGGGTTGCAGTGTGATGTCTGTGGGGCCTTTTCATGCCTCCCAGGCCCATTAGGAGGAGAATGTGATAACAGATTTATTGATTTACAAGTGAACTAATTTGTCCCACTCAGTGGTACCTACATGATACCTGAGCACAGATTATTTGGATTAAAAGCCGAAGGGCACAAAGACAGTGGATCTCTGGTTGGCTCCAACAGACTGACTAGGCACAGTCTATGTAATGGTCTGACATAACCAGAGGTAAACCCAGGAAATAAAAAAAGTGTAATTTTCTCTCCATGACAGGAGGTTACACCACAGAGACAGGAACATAAAAAAGGGCAATCTAAGAAGCAAAATCAAACAAGATGAGACACCTAAAACTGGAGAGAAAAAGAAACAGTCCATCACCAAAAGGAAAGGAGGAATCCCCAGAAAGAATGCTAAATAAAATAGAGAGAAGCAAACTATCAGATATGGAATTCAAAATAATGATGATAGAGAAGCTCAATGAGCTCAAAGAAAACTACAAACAACTCCAGGAGAATTACGAAGAACTCCACGGAAGCTACAAGGAAGTTACTGAGAACTACATCAGCATTAAAAAAGACATAGAAACTATCAGTAAGAGCCAGAAGGAAATGAAGAATACAATTTCCAAATTGAAGAATACAGTAGAAGGAATCAAAATCAGGCTAGAGGAAACAGAGGATCAGATCAGTGAGCTGGGGACAATGTAGAAAAATACTTCAAGGGAGCACAACAAAATGAAAAAAGACTTAAAAAGAATGAAGAGGTTTTAAGAGAGCTGCAGGACAACATGAAACACAACAATATCCACATTATAGGGATACCAGGAGAAGAGAAACAAGGGATAGAAAACCTTTTTTTAAAAGTGGTGGCAGAAAACTCCACTAACTTGATGAGAGAAAATGTCACTCAAGTTCAGGAAGCACAGAGGGTCCCAAAGATGATGAACCCAAACAGACCCACTCCAAGATATATCATAATTAAAATAGCAAATGTCAAAGATAAGGACAGAATCCTAAAAGCAGCAAGAGAGAAACAACTGATAACATATAAGGGGGCTCCAATAAGGTTGTCAAGTGATTAATCAACAGAAACACTACAAGCCAGAAGGGGACGGCAAAAAATATTCCAAATAATGGAAAATAAAGGCCTGCAACCAAGATTACTCTACCCAGCAAGGCTCTCACTCAAAATGGAATGTGAATTATGGAGTTTCCCAGACAAAAGAAGGCTAAAAGAATACATCTCCACCAAACCAGTATTACAAGAGATGTTAAAGTATCTGCTTTAAAAAGATGAAGAAACAGAGAGAGACATATAACATATATCTAAAGGGGAAAACTGTCAATGAATCAGTATCTGCCAATAATAACCTTAAATGTAAATGGATTAAGTGAACCAATCAAAATATATAATGAATGTAGCTGAATGAATGAGAAAATGGACCCACATATATGCTGTCTACAAAAGACCCACCTCAGAACAAAAGATCAACACAGAAGAAGAGAAGGAAAAATACATTTGAAGTAAAAGGATGTGAAAAAAGGCTGGGGTAGCAATACTTCAGACAAAATAGATTTTATGATGAAGTCCATAAAAAGAGACAAAGGAGGACATTTCATAATACTTAAGGGAACAATCCATCAACAAGATATAACACTTGTGAAGATATATGCACCCAACATAGGAGCACCCAAATATATAAGAAAAATCTTGAAGGACTTCGAAAAGGATATTGACAGCAACACACCAATATTAGGGAATTTTCATACCCTGTTATCAACAATGGACAGATCTTCCAAGCAAACAAACAAACAAACAAACAAACAAAAAAACACCAAGGATATTGTGGCATTGAACAACACTGTAGATGAAATGGATTTAACTAATATATACAGAACTTTTCACCCAAATAAGCAAAATACACATGGAACATTCTCAAAAATAGGCCATAGGGTAGGAAACAAGATAAGCCTCCACAAATACAGGAAAATTGAAATTATACCAAGCATCTCCTCAGATCACAATGGCTTAAAACTAGAAACCAATCTCAAGGGAAAAAACCCACAGACATTCTAATACATAGAGGCTGAATAACATGCTATTAAGTAATAAATAGGTTAACAATAAGATCAAAGAAGAAATAAAAATAGTTTCAGAAAGAAATGAAAATGAATACACAACAACCCAAAACCTATTGGACACAGCAAAGGCAGTCCTCAGAGAGAAGTTCATAATAATATAGGCCTACCTAAGGAGAATAGAAGAAGCTCATACAAACAACCTAACCATAAAGCTATGATAACTAGAGGAGCAACAACAAACAAAGCCCAGAGCAAGTAGAAGGAAGGAAATAATCAAGATCAGAGCAGAAATAAAAGACTTAGGGGCTAAAATTACAATTCAAAAAATAATCCAGGAGCTGGTTGTTTGAAAAGATAAACAAAATTGACAAGCCTTTAACCAGACTCACAAGAAAAAAAGAGAGATGACCCAAGTAAACAAAATCAGAAACGACACAGGAGAAATTACAACTGATACCACAGAAATACAAATGATTGTAAGAAATTACTACAGACAACCATATGACAAGAAATTTGACAATCTTGGTGAAATGGACACATTTCTGGAAACATATAATCTACCAAAACTGAATCCAGAAGAAGCAGATAGCCTGAATACACTGATCACAATTAGTGAAATTGAAGCAGTAATCAAAAGAACTCCCAGTGCAAAAGAGCCCTGGACCATATGGCTACACAGGCAAATCTTACCAGACATTTAGAGAAGAGCTAACTCCTTTTCTTCTCAACCTATTCCAAAAAATCCAAGATGAGGGGATACTCCCAAACTCTTTCTATGAGGCCAATATTATTCTAATCCCCAAATCAGGTCAAGACACAACAAAGAAAGAAAATTACAGGCCAATATTGCTGATGAATATAAATGCTATGATTCTCAACAAAATATTAGCCAACTGGATCCAGCAATACATTAAAAATACCATACTCCATGATCAAGTGGGCTTCATCACAGGGATGCAAGGATGGTACAGCATTCTCAAATCAATGAACGTAATACACCACATCAACAAATTGGAAGACAAAATCCATATGATCATATCAATAGATACTGAGAAAGCATTTGATAAAGTAAGGCAAATTTATGATAAAAATACTTAGCAAAATGGGAATTGAGGGAGCATACCTCAACATAATAAAGGCCATATATATGAAACCTGCAGCCAACATCATACTCAATGGGTAAAAACTAAAAGCTTTCCCCTTAAGATTAGGATCAAGACAAGGCTGTCCACTCTCTGTACTTCTGTTCAATATTGTTTTGGAAGTTCTAGCCATAGTGATCAGAAAAACACAAGGAATCAAATGCATCCAAATTGGCAAGGAGGAAGTAAAAGTGTCATTATTTGCAGATGAGATAATAGTGTACATACAAAACCTGATAGACTCCACCAGAAACCTACTTGACCTAATAAGCAAATTTAGCAAAATAGCCAGATATAAAGTCAACAGTCAGATATCAAAGGCAGTTTTTTTCATTTATTTTTCTGTTTTTTTAAAATTTATTTATTTTTAAAGATTTTATTTATTATTTTTCAGAGAGAGGGAAAGGGACACAGGCAGAAAGGGAGCGAAATATCAATGTATGGTTGCCTTTTGCTTGCCTCCAGCTACGGATCTGGCTGGAGACCTAGCTTGTAACCTGGTTATGTTGCTCTGGCTGGGAATCAAACCAGCAGCCTTTGGGTTCCAAGGCTGGTGCCTTATCCACTGGTCCACCAGCTAGGGCTCCAAAGTCAGTTTTTTTAAAAAAAATTATTGTTGTTGAATTACATCCATCCCCTTTTTGCTCCCCTCTGTCCCCCTCCCCACCCACCCATTCCCCCCAAAGTCAATCCCACCTTTTGTCCATGTCCATGGTTCCTTTATACTAGGTTCTTGTCTAAACTGCTCCCCTTCCTTGCCTCTTCCTCCCCCCTCCCTGCAACCCCTTTCCCCTGACCACTGAAGACCCATTCACTGTATTCTTATATTTAGTTCTGTTTTGCTTGTTGTTAGTTTTGTTCATTATTGTCCTGTAATGGGTGAGATCATATGGTATTTGTCCTTCACTGACTGGCTTATTTCACTAGCATAATACTCTCTAGTTCCATCCATGTTGTTGCAAAGGGTAGGAGTTCCTTCTTTCTTTCTGCTATATAGAATTCCATTGTGTAAATGTACCAAAGTTTTTTGATCCAATCATCCACTGATGGGCACTTAGACTGTTTCTAGTACTTGGCTATTGTAAATAGGTAAATAGTGCTGCTATGAACATAGATGTACATAGGTTCTTATGCAAAGTCAGTTTTTTATACCAATAATGAAACATCAGAGATAGAAGCTAGAAAACAAATACCATTTACTATAGCAATTAGAAAAATAAAGTATTTAGGAATAAACTTAACCAAGGAGGTAAAAGACTTATACTAAGAAAAACTACAGAACACTGAAGAAAGAAATTAAGGAAGATACAAATAAATGGAAGCGTATACCATGTTCATGGATAGGAAGAAATAACATCATTAAACTGTCCATACTAACCAAAGCAATCTATAGATTCAATGCAATCCCAATTAAAATACCAATGACATATTTAACAGATCTAGAAAAATATTTCAAAAATTTATGTGGTTCCTGAAACACCAACTCAGAGAACCTATGCAATCCTATGTTCATAGCAGCACTGTTCACAATAGCCAAGTGCTGGAAACAACCTAAGTGCCCTTCAGTAGATGAATGGATCAAAAAACTTTGGTATATTTACACAATGGAGCTCTATGCAGCAGAAAGAGAGAACTCCTACTATTTGTGATAGTATGAATGGAACTGGAGAGTATAATGCTTAGTTAGATAAGCCAGGCAGCAAAAATTAAATACCACATGTACTCACTTCATACAGAAGACTAATGAATGAAGGAGCAAACAAAACATAATCAGAGACATGAATACAGGGAACATACTTTTAGTGTGTAGAGGGGAGGAGTTGGGGGTGAGGGAGAAGGAGGCAAGAAAGGGGAACAGTTTAGTCAAGGAACTAACATCAATGACCAATGGATACAAACAACATGTGGGATTGACTGGGGGGTGGGATAAGGAGGGTGGAGAAGGGAAGAGCAGAGGGGGAAAATGAGATGAATGTAATATAACAATAGTAATATATATATGATGAAAAACAAATAGTGTCCAGGATAACCATATCAATATTTTTGGTTATAAAACAAATTAAGTTTGGGGCAAAGCCAATATAGATAAAATATCTTTAAAAAGGGGAAAAAAATTATGTGGAGCCATAAATGACCACAAATAGCCACAGCAATCTTGAGAAAGAATAAAGAAGGTGAAGTCACAATATTGGATATCAAATTACTGTATACTACAAGGCTACTGTAATCAAAACAGTATGGTACTGGCATAACAATAAACATATAGATGAATGGAACAGAATAGATAGCCCAGAAATAAACCCAGGACTCTGGTCAATTAATATTCAACAAAGGGGGAAGG
Source organism: Noctilio leporinus (assembly GCA_004026585.1). NCBI lineage: Eukaryota > Metazoa > Chordata > Mammalia > Chiroptera > Noctilionidae > Noctilio > Noctilio leporinus. The sequence continues at coordinate 18,760 of PVIW01009460.1, forward strand.
AGCATAAAATGGAACAAAAATATCCTCTTCAACAAATGGTGTTGGTAGAACTGGACAGGTGCATGCAAAAAAAAAAAAAAAAAAAAAAATCAGCTAGATCACCATTACAACATACACCAGAACAAACTCAAGATGGATAAAGGACTTAAACATAAGCCATGCCACCATAAAAATCCTAGAGGAAAACATAGGAAGAAAAATTATGGATATCCCATGCAGCAATATCTTCACCAAAACTTTTCAAAGGGCAAAGGAAATAAAGGAACAAATAAACAAATGGGACTACATCAAACTGAAAAGTTTCTGTTCAGCTAAAAAAAAATCATCAAGATGAAAAGAGAACCAACTGTATGAAAAAAAAAAAAACACTTGTGAATGATACCTCAGATATGAGTTTGATCTCTAAAATATATAAAGAACTTATACAACTCAATACCAGGGAGACAGACAGACCAATTAAAAAATGGGCAAAGGACCTGAACAGACACTTATCTGAGGAGGACATACAAAGGGCCCATAGGCATATGAAAGAATGTTTGACAACACTAGCCATCAGAGAGATGCAGATTAAAACAACAATGAGACACCACCTCACACCTGTCACAATGGCAATCATCAATAAATCAACAAACAAGTGTTGGCAAGGATGTGGAGAAAAGGGAACCCTGGTGCACTGTTGGTGGGAATGGAGACTGGTGCAGCCACTATGGAAAACAGTATGGACTTTCCTTAAAAACTAAAAATGAAACTGCCTTTTAACCCAATGATTCCATTGCTAGTATTATACCCAAAGAACTCTGAAACATCAATTCAAAAGAACCTATGCACCCCTATGTTCATAGCAGTGCTATTTACAATAGCCAAGTCCTAGAAACAGCCTTAGTGCCCATCAGTGGATGAATGGATCAAAACACTTTGGCACATTTACACAATGGAATACTACACATCAGAAAGGAAGGAGTGCCTATCTTTTGTGACAACATGGATGGAACTGAAGAGCATTATGCTTAGTGAAATAAACCAGTCAGTGAGAGACAAGTACCATATGATCTCACCCAATACAGGAAGCTAATGAACAAAACAAGCAAGCAAAATAGAACCAGAGGCATGGAAACAAGGAATAGACTTTCAGTGTGCAGAGGGGAGGGAGGAGATGGAGTGGGAGGCAAAGAAGGGGAACTGCTTAGTCAAGGAACTAGCATGGATGACCCATGGAAATAGACAACATATGGGATTTACTATGGGAAGGGGGATAGGAGTATGGGGAAGGGGAGAGCAAAGGGGGAAAATGGGATGAATGTAATAAAACAATAAAATTTTAAAAGTAGAACCCACAAAATAATCATATGATGCCTCATAATTCCCAGTTAAACAAACAAACAAGTGATGATAGTTACCTCGTGGCTCACATTGATCCCTGCTTCCTAGAATTCACCCCTTGTGAATCTTTTATTCTTGCATGTGGGCTGGGCCTAGTGTTCTTACTTCTAACAAATAGAATGTATCAGAGTGATGGGATGTTATGCCAGTAATTAGGTTACAAAATGCTGTGACTTCCATCTCTGTAGTACTCTCTCCCTCTCTGGCTCTTTTCACTTGCTTGACTTGAAGTTATTTGCTGTGTTGTGGAGTACTCTGGAAAGGGGCACAATATATCAAGGAACCTGCCAGCAAGGGATGAGCCTCTCAGTTCAACAGTTTTTGAGGAACTGCACTGTGCCAACAGCCATGTGAGGAAGCTTGGAAGCATATCCTAATCCACTTGAACCTTGAGGTGGTTGCAGTTTTGGATGATACTTTGACTGCAGTCTGTGAAGGACCCTGACATGGAAGGTCCAGCTAAGCTGCACTTGGTTCCTGAGTCACAGTAACTATGAGATAATAAATGTTTTCATCTTAAGTCACTAACTTTTGGGATAATTTGTTATGCAGTGAAGGACAGCTAATATGCAGGCAAATCCACAGTCCCTAGGGAAGTTATCCTAGGTAAAAATATGTTGTCTTTATCCAGTACTCAGAATTACTAAAGATTGTGGCAAAAACTCAGTATCATCTAAAAGAAAAATGATATATGGAAGAAATCTTGGTTTTAGCCTTGCCAAGAATGCCAATCTACCCAAATATCTGGAGTCCATGATCTGTGAACTTTAATTCATAGAATATTTAAAAGCCAATTCCATAATTATAAAAATAAGAATCTTGAACTAATGTAATCCTCTACAGACTGCCAAGTTCAAAATACTCATCTATATATGGAAGTTCAAGGCTTATAACCAAGGCCCTGGCTCCACTAAGAGATCATTGCCATATTATTTTAGTCTAATTTTAGTTCTTCTCTACTTCTGGTTTCATATTCTTGTTCCAATGCACTAAGTGTTTTGATTGAAAGAAGTCCAATAAATAACACCTTAAATTCTGTACCAACAAATATTTAAGAAAAAAGAGCAAGGCAGATGGAAAACAGCCCCTTCACTTCCAAATAAGCTAATATTAGAAAATCTAGCTTATGTCTTTGGAAAAGTAAGTTTCTTAATAATGCATTGCAGACTTGTCTACCCAGAGGCAGCACTGGACCTTCACATTGCCCTACCCGTCCCCATGTAGTTATATTCCTGTAAAACTTTCCTCATGGAAGAGCAGAGAGCAGGACACACTCTCTGTAGACAGCTTAACTCCCAATAGTAAGAGTACATAAAGGGGCTGGGACAAATGGGACAGGTTTTTTATGACCACTTAGGTGGGTCCCTTCTTCCTGGGAAGAAGTAAGGTGGTAGAGTCATGGAAAGCAACATAAGGAGTGAGGAAATGTGTTCTCTGCTTTTCATAGTTATCAGATAATGTTGATGAGCACCCTACTATGGTGATAATACATGTTGATCATTCAGGGTCTTTCAGGGAATGGTGTGACGTAAGAGGAATTATATAATGCTTAGAGGTGGGGAAAGACAAGAGGTCTGGCTCTCAGAAAACTGTTTAGTTGATGATGTGATTTTGCCTCTTACCACAAGTCCTTTCAGCATCTGCACCTCTCACCTCCAAACCCTAGAAGCCAGGACCTCCCTCATACCTGCTTTCAAGTGAAAAGATCTAAATGCTCTGACTCTATCAAGATCAATCCCTGTTCCTGATAAACCAATATATGAATATTCCTTTAGGGGGCAATATCTTTTAAACAGCACCTCTGTGTTTTACTCCAAAAGAATGAATTTTGACACTATATGGCAAGCTGATTATTAAAAGCATAGACAATCACCTCCTAGTGAGGCTGGCCCTAGTTTGTACTTAAAATTCTGTATTAATTGTTCTATTGCTTGACATAGTAACATAGTACCTTTGACTTATAAAGCAATAAACTAGGACACCTAGAAAATTCCATTTTTGGGGGTGAAACTGTTTTTTTTGGAAGACTTGCATTGTCCCACAGCCAAAATAATTCAGATTTGGGTTTTTGGGGAAGTTACTGAGGATGAAAAACTCTGCCAAAAGGGAGTAAATTGAGAAATAGGATGACATTCTGCATTGTCAATTTCACTTGTATGCACATATGATGTAGCCTTTTGTCTTATACAAAAAAAAAAAAAAAAAAAAAAAAACCTTTACTAGTGTGTTATTAAAATGTAAGTATCTACAGCAGCCAGACACCCTAGCCAGGATATTCTGTTCTTCTGTAAAGACCAACTTACATCTAAAAGATTTTATTCCTCTTTAAGGGGCATCAGGGTGGTCAGAAATAACCATGACAAATAAAATATTCTTAGGAAGAGAATTGGTTTTGTTGTTTAGCCTTTTTATGCTTATCAATCCTGAGAAAGACAGAGGTATTTTTGCACATTTCTGATAACATCTGTGTTCCCATTCTCATGAATTATTTCTTATTAAATGCATTTAACTATAGCACAATGCAACATTTACCCTCAGCCTCACTATGACAGAACATTATGTTTTTATACACAGCTTGCCTAGTGTCCAGAGATATTTATTTTATGTGTGGTTGTGTGGGGGTGGAGAGGGTTAAGATGAAGGGAGGGAGGGAGGAGCTAGGGAGGTTGGAATAATAAAGGCTGTTTGGTTTTATTCTTTTTTGTTATTTTAAAAATAATATTTTCAGATAGTTTGGCCTGAAAGTCAATTTCTGGAATGCCTAGTAAAATTCATTCTTCCTGCTACTTCCTTTATATTTGGAACCAAACACAACTGATCAGGCCTGGATCTACACCAGATAGAATGAGTCTGTCTACAGAATGTAATTGGAACCAAAATAAAACTAGCTTCCAAATTTCTTTTTTTGGGGTGTAGCCCTTTTGTTTTTGTTATTCTTCAAGATAAGTATGTCAGGTATCTTGTTAATATAAATATATATTATCAGGTGGGGTAACCCATTAAATTATCATCAGCATGTTAGGAGGTAATGCAACAAATTAAGTAAGCAGGTATGGCCTTAAAAGGAAATGGGATGTATCCATGGGATATGGCAAGGGAATGATCTGGAAACTAATTCTAATTAATACGACCCTGCAATCACTACTATGTCACACCATCATTATTTATTGGATGGTCAGTATGTGTCTGATGTTTTACAAATGTTGCTACACTTCCCACAATATATGCTACTATTATCTCAATTTTACAGTTGAGAAAACTGAGGCTCAAAGAAAGGCAATTTGCACAGGGTTTCTCAGATAGGAGATGTGAAATCAGGGTTCTAACTCAAGTCAAGCAGAAAATGAGTACAATTGATCCTTGAGCAGAAAATATAAGGAATTAGTGGCCATGACCCACACACCATCAAAATCCACATATGAACAAAATGGGTTTGAACTCTGCAGGCCCAATTACTGGTGGATTTTTTAAAATGTGTTAATATAGTAGGTCTTTGTATCTGTGGGTTTCACTTCAGCAGGTTGAACCAAGGATGGATCAAAAACAGTATTTTCTCTCTTTGGTTGGTAATCTTCAGTTTAGAATGTGAAAATACTACTTTTGATCTGCCATTGGTTGAATCTGCAGATGTCAAGGGGCTGAGTGTAAAGTCACAAGTTATATGTAGTTTTTGACTGCATTGGGATAGTGGCCCCTAACCCCCTGCCCTCATTATTTAGGATCAACTGTACTGCCATAGGAGACAATCTTACCAGCCACTGAAGAAACATTGCTTTCTGGAACACTTTTCCTCAGGAATGACTGAACTTCTTGTTATGGATGGAAAGATATGAACAAGCTAAAGAATTCAAATACTACAAGTCTCATTAATTTGCAGAGGAGGGGTAGGCTCATGATTCACAGATCCCAGCTTGGATTGGGCACCTACAACTATGAAACTTTGTCAATTGTAGGAAAACATAAATATCATTGTATAAACTCAGAATTTCACTGTCAAGTTCTTAAATCCAGGCTGTAGCAGTTCCCTACTTTGTAAAAATTAATTTAAGCTGCTCACTATTTGCACCATTGAGGCAAGCCATTTTACCTCTTCATTTTTAGTTTTTTAATCTGGAAAATGGATATAATAATATCTTGTAGAAATATTGAAAATATCTATGTGTGTGAAAGTGTTTTGGAAACTATGTAGGATGCTACATAGATATGCAGATTATAATGTATGGGTCATAATAGAAACCTCATTTTCTGATTAGAGGTACACTTTGTAGGTTGGATTTAACAGTAATGTTGAGGACCAAGGAGGAAAAGAAGACTAGTGGCTCTTATAGCTCTTTTTGCTCTGTTTGGTTTGTGCAAGTCTCTACTCTGTCAGGTGAATAACTCAATGTAGTGTGGCTTGAGTTTAGTTCTCATGGATGCTTTGTAGGCATTATGGGTGTCTAATGAAACTGCAACAATGTTATGGTTTGAATGAAGATCATATATTTATATTTCTCTTTGGCAATAGTAGATGGAGGATATGAAGGTCCTGTATACTATATATAGAAAGAAATTGTGGCTGGTATTTATAAACTATGAGTCTAAGATAAATATTTCTATCAGTCCAACAACTTTGTAGAGTGTTCTGCATTTCAGCGACAGGACATAATCTCTGAGAATGTCACTGAGAAAATTTGGAAAGTCATTAAATTTGTCTTTATAAATGCCAGCATTTTAATAACAAATGTGATTTTATTGAGCTGAGCACTTCCTTCAGTGTGGCATCAGTCTGGGGGAAAGCAACAGTCCTACACCCTGGATTCCCTCTAAGGCACTTAGGCCCTGCTGAGGAGTCAGCTGCCTTGGCCAAGGTGTAGAGGCCTTGGAAGACTCAGGGAGTATCAGTGACTGAGTTGTTTGGCTTTGGGGTGGGGGTCGTTCCCTCCATTTTCCTGTGAACTTGACTGGTTTCTCTGTTTAATGCTCTCCAGTGGCTCCCTATTTCTCAGAGTGTAAAAGCCAATATTTTTAGAATGGTCTATGAAATCCGGCAAGACTTGATCATACTCCTACACCTATATTACCTCTTTGACTTTTTTCCAGTCATTTTCCCACTGACCCATTCATTCACTGGCCTCTTTCCTAATTTTGAATGTGTCAGGCATACACCCTCCACATAGCCTTTGCCCATATTTTTCCTTCTGCCTAGAAAACTCTTTCCTGGATGTTTTCATGGCTTATTCCCTCACCTCATTAAGAATTTGGCTCCAAGCATCACCTTTATAGAGAAGCTGTTCTGGACCACCCTATATGAAATGGCACCCCCATCACTACCTAGCTCTGGAGTTAGTTTTTTTTTTTTAATAGAACTCATCATTAGTTGACATGTTCATTTATTATTTTCCTCCACCATTTAGGATGTACACTCCATTAGAGCAGGGAATTTCATTCATTGCTGTGTACCTAATGCCTAAAACAGTGCCTAAAACATAGGAATCAATAAATTGTTGAATAATAATTTTACCCATTAATCTTCCAAAATCCACTAAGTCAGTGATTCTCAGACTTCAGTGTCCATGAGAATCGCTTGAGGTACTTGTTAAAATGCTGACTCCTAGGGACATATTTGTTCACATGCTGATTCAGATGCTCTGGGGTGGGTTTCAGATAGTTGCTTAAAAAAAAAACAAACAACCACATACATTCATCCCTATAATTTTGATACAGGAGGTAAGGCGGCATCTATTTGATAAACACTGCACTGTACTCTAAGGCCCATGAAGACTTTGTCAATGTTGTATCCGTAATATTTTATGTAGTGCTTCACACATAGTTGATGCACAACAGATATTTAAATTTATTAATGAACAACATATTCATTATAGTTTCTTAGGTTCCAGGCCTACTATATTCCAAGATTCTCCTAGTGGTAGCACCTTAATCCTTAAATCCATTTATCCAACAGTCCAAGTCCCTTAGATCTGGGAGTCTACTCAATGCTGTTACAATGTGAACTAAGACAGTGCTTCTCAAAATTTAATGCTCTCTTGAATCATCTGAGTATATTGTTAAAAAACAATTTAGTAGGCTTGGGAGGGCCTGGGATCCTGCATTGCCTACAAATTAACAGGTAATGCTGATGCTCTTGGTTGATCAACCACACATTTAGTAGCTTTAAGCTAAAAAAGGGTATTTGGAGTAGCTAGCCAGGTGATTGCTGTTTATTTGGGGATACCTGCTCCACTCTTACAGAGAAATTTCCTTTTCTAAATCCCAAAAGTAGCTGCTTAATTTTCAAGGTCTACCAACACCCATACATATTTTAATTTAAAATGGTCCAAAATCAATTAAGGTAGACATTTCTGCAACTATAAAATTTATGGAAATAAATTATGAAAAAATTTTGAGATGCATGTAATAATGTTCCTGTCTTTGTTTAATTAAAAAATGTGACAAGCATATTTGGGAGGTGACAGATGTCTGAAAGTGCTACAAAGAGCTTGGATGAAAGAATTTTTGTTGAATGTATTATCCTTCCTGTTTACCATAGACAAGGTGACTTAACATTTATTTCTCAATTCTGGTGGCTGAGAATCTGAGATCAAGCTATTAAAAGCAGGGTAGGTTTCATTCAGAGGCATTTTTTTGACTTGTAATATCAACCATCTCACTGTATGCTTGCAGGGCCTCTTTGTGTGTTTGGGAAGAAGGTGGGAAGAAAGAAATCCAAAGGTCTCTGGTGTCTCCTTTTCTCAGGACAATAATTCTACCTGATTAAGGCCCCATGGTTATAATTCATATAACCTTAATTACTTCCTTCAAAGTCCTATCTCCAAAAATAACCACGTGGGGTTCCAACATATGAGTTTAGAGTAACATAAACATTTAGCTTATAATAATGAAAAAGACCTGGGTACAGTACATCTCTTCATTTAGGTCACCTGTGTTAGGTAATTTGGTGAGGAAAGATGATGCTTTCTTTACCATTTCTGGCCTTTCAAAAATCCTAAACTTCCCATCGTCATAAGATTCTTTTGTCTTAATGCATTTAGATGCCAGAAGTTCCCCCTGACAATTGAAATGCCCTGGCACTAGGAAAAGAGTAACTATGTAATCATCCTGAAAAAAGCTTAAACTCTAGGGTTTATTTATGCTTCAGGGGGATCTCTGAGCTCCCCTAAATTTAATAAAATATTTTTGTATGTACATATGTACTATGTGTCATCTGTGATTTTTTTCCCCTAGGGAGATATTCATAGCTCATATAGAATTATCAGATGTATTCTGCAGTTCTCTAATGACACTGTATGACAGTGTTCAGGTCAGGATTTTGAGTGGTGGAAAAGAATGTACAGCACTTTATTCCACATTCTTTTGTGTGTCTGATTTCCTCCATTAGGTTGTGTCTTCCTTGAGGGGAAGTTATACACTTTTGTGTATTCCTTAATCCCAGAATGGTGTCTAGCACTGGAAAATTATTCAATATATGGTGTGAAATTAAAAATGTGCTGGGGAGCCTGGGTAACAAGATTAGGTAGGAGCAGGAGGCATTGAAGCATATAGGTAGGGTTCTGGGTATGTAGGTCTCTACCTAGGTGGGCATGAATAGAGGAAACAAATGTTCAAAATGTCTAGTCAACTTTAGTTAGTTGATATTTTTTGTAGGCTAAATTCCTTATACTATACATATGATCTTTTGGGGGGTGTTTTTTATTGGAGTTAAAATCTAAGTCTAACATCTCAGCTCTTTTCTTGTTTCCTAGTTAAGATGTGCTGTTCAATCAATAAAAATGAATAATTTAAATTCAATATCCCTCTGTCACTATCAATAATACTTTTGTGAGTGATGTAGTACTATGGTAATTCAATTTGTTAGTCACTGCCAGACTTTCACATGACAGTCTGCTGAAGTTTTAAACTTAATTTACTCTAGGCACTTGGCACAAGTAACATTGATGGGTTTTATCTTTAAAATTATTGATTTCCCCCCTAAAATATCTCCTCTGTAGTTGTGTTTATTAAATAAATAGGAACCTATTTGGTTCAGGAAAACTTTTTGAAGCTAAGGGAGCTTTCCACTTGATTTTAAGCAGAACTTGGTTGAACAATTTAGACTCAGAACTTTAGGGGCAAGAAAGGCTTTGGATATTGTGTTGTCCTGTCTGTTTCCTCACTTCCAAGGACAACTTTTTGTTGTCTAGGGTACAGACTCCACTTCTATATTGTCCTCCCAGTTAGAAAGTTCTCCACAGTGGAGACAAAATGAACTATTCTGCAACTTGAATCCATTATTAGCTTTCCTGACAGACACATTGGAAATCTATCCACCAACTGTTTGCCAGCCCTTTCATATATTTGAAGGCTGTTAGCATGTATGTACATTTTCCTTGTTTAGGTTAAAGTTCCCTAGTACTTTCAATTGCTTTTCATTTGATAGGGTTTCTAGATAACCTCACAGTTGTGGTCATTTTCCTCTAGCTATGCTATGGTTGTGAATAACTCATGAACATGGACAATGCAGAGAGGATTGACTGTGGAAGGGAGGCATGGGCTGGGTGGTGCAGGGCAAAAGGGAAACATTGGGACAATTTTCATAAATGGAAAAAATACTTATACACCTGGGCCCAATTATTCCAGATACATTCTTTCTTTCTTTCGACCTTAGGCTTAGAAAATATGGTTAAGAGAGGCTAAGAGGAACAAATCTTCAGAAAATATAATATCCTATTTTCCATTTAAGAGATGTACATAATCAGGGACAATGAGAAAAACTGAATTACTCAGAAAGAGGGCTTTACATGATACCTTGTAAAGCGTTGGATGCTCTTTAAAATTGACTTATTGATGTTGAGAGACTCAGCATAATGAACACTGCACAGACATGATCAAGAAATGTGGCCTATGTAAAAAATCTAATTGCTACTCTCTGAATCCTTCAAATAAGATACATTGTACCAGCAGGCAGGCTTGTGGAAAGAGCATTACAAAAAGCCACCCATTGCCACTTACTATAGAAGCTGAAATGAAACTCTCAGCATCTAACACAAACCATACATATTCTCTACATGTTTACTCCAAACTTCTATAACTTCATCATTACTATGTATATCTGGACACTGAGATTCAGTGTTCAGATAATTGCTATTCAAGATTCTCAATAAACAAAGGTTTGTGAGGTCACCAGACTTGGTAAATTATCCTTGTTTGTGCCATATTATTTCAACTGAAAGGATATGAGATCTGTTTGGAAAAGGTCCAACCATTGTTAATATAATGAAAATGGTTTGCACAACATTGATATAACCTGGCAGCTAAGGAGAGTAAACTGGAATGCACATGCATGAACAATAATAACTTCACTGTACTAGTCAGTGGGGGTGGTAGATGCTTTTGAGTGAGCATGTGTACTGTGAGGCCATCACATTAAAAATAACTGAGGGAGTAGAGCAATGGAATGCATCAAATTTTATGTTAAGCTTAAATGTTCCTCTGTGGAAACCATGCAGATGATTCAGAAGGCCGCAAATATAGACAACTTGTGATTGGCAGCTTCATCATGACAATGTGCCCACTCATGCTTCATGTCTTGTGAAGAGTTTTTTTGTAAAACATTAAATCACCTAGGTGACTCAGCCCAGATTTGGTGCCCTGTGACACTTGGCTTTTCCCAAAACTAAAGTCACTTTTGAAAGGCAAGAGATTTCAGACCATAGATAAGATCCAGAAAACTACAATGGAGCAGCTGGTGGTGCTAAGGGGAACTGTGTAAGGTCCCAAGGTGCCTACTTTGAGGGGGACTGAGATGTCATTGTCCTATGTACAATGTTTCTTATATCTTGTATCTTCTTCAATAAATGTATCCATTTTTTACATCACATGGCTTGGTGTTTTCTGGCCAGCCTTTGTATTTTTTTGAGTAACTATTGTGTTCAAAATACTAAATTAGCCACCTCAGGGTATACAATGTCTAATGAGAGAAATAGATCCAGTGCAAATATAACTATAGCTGATGCCAGAATATGATAAGAGCTTTAAAATAAATACATACTGTTATGTTATTTCAGATTAAAATGAGAGCAGAACTGATTGGGGTTTCAAGGAAGGCTTAAGAGAGAATAGTCACAATTTTTTTTAAAAGTAGAAAAATGGTTTGGTGAAGTAAAGAGGGTGGTAGGAGTAGATTTTTAAATACAGTTGTAACAAGTCTTTCCCCCAAAAGAATGTTTTCAAATTTTGATTCTGTAGATTACATACTTTCCTCCTCTCTTATTTTCTCAATAATCCACATTGTTTAATACATATTTTAAAGCAGTGTTTAAAAAATTGTGGTATGTACATTGTTATCCCAAGTGTATAGGTGATATTTATATAGCATACAGGTCAGTGTTTTCCTATTTTAATAGTCATGTGTTTAATTTGATACACAGTTAAAAAATATTACAACTCATTTGTCAACCCCATGATTTCATGGATATTATGGCTTAAGAGGTAAAAAAAGCAAATGAGGGACTTGATTGAAAGAAAATATTGAATTAGGTTTAAGTGACTCTTTTTTTCTAGCCACAAGCATATATTTGATTATTTGGAAATATCGGATAAAACTATAAAGTCTATGACAATAAAAATTAATGCAAAATTGAACTCCAAATGAAAAGTACCATTTCTGCCCATTAATGTGGGCATATGATTCTACTTTAAAGAAATATGAGATGGGAAATACAGTGATGAAGGAAATGCAATTTTCAGTCACATTGTTTCTAAAATCCCTTAGTGCAAGACTCATTATTTGGTAGGAACAATGCTACCCGATAATGAACTATTTTCTATTCAGGGCAGCAAGTCAAATATTCATTTCTCATTAATAATTCAATGTGACAAATTTATTATCTTGAAGGTGCTGCAAGTCAATTAGACAATGGGAATTGTATCTTCCTCTCAGTTCATTTAATTGGCTTCCAAGTGTGACATTCGTCACAACTTTGACTTTTAATGTAAACTTTATTATATGCTCTGGGGTTGGGTTTGACACTAGGCACACACTTTACTAACCCTCAGAGGTTGGGGGCTCTAGAGCCTTCAGAAAACCATAGTCAATCATTGCTGACATTTTGCTGTAAAATACCATGGCCTGATTATTTAGTGTCACTGTTGCTGATGCTGGACATGGAGAAATAGTCTTTAAGATCTTTTTAAGGTGTATACATGTATAGTATTTGCATATTTATCTTTAATGAAATCTCATGATTTTCTAAATGATAGGGCTGGACTAGTTTAGATTTTCCCTAAGTATGGTATACTTATGGTGTCACTAGCAGAATATTTAAATTACTTTAGGTATAACTATATTAATTTCATTAATTAATCCATTACTATATTAATAAAACAAATATTGAATCAAACATTAATCTGTGTACATTAAATCCATACATATTAAAAATTATTCATCTATACTTCCTAAAAGGTTTTGTATAGCTACCACAAAGACCCTGATTTTATAGATATTTTAGCATAGAATGAGATTAAAGTAGATCTTTAAATAGTTAATTAAAAGAAAATATTGAAAAAATAATAGTACTGCTGATACTTAATGCATGGAAATTCATATTATTGGCAATTCATGAATATGGAAAGGATTGTAAAGGTGGATATGGATATCTGAATTTGGGGTCCACTGCAATCAATCTGTGAGCAAGATTGTCTTTACACATTAGGTAGAATTGATAGGTGATATAAAAGGTGTCAGAAGTCCTCCACAATCTAAAGGGCTCTCCCACATCAGCCTGCCTGAAGGAATCTCCATCATTTAACACTCTAAGCATCTCACCCTAAGGCTCTTTGAAAGAAATTTCATATTTAATCTGGGAAAAAGCAGTATGTTACATAAAAAGATACCAATATATCATTACCTATGTGTTTGGGTAGAGTGCCTTGAATGGAGACCCTTTTCTTTCAGAACCCTAGGCTATTGCTTCAGTTATTACATTCACTCAGACAGGTTTTCCTTTAAGAAACCATACAAGCATACCTCATTTTATTGCACCTTTGTACTTTGTTTTATTGAGCTTCACAGACACTGTTTTGTTTTTTAACAGATTGAAGGTTTGTGGCAGTCCTGCATTGAACAAGTCTACCAGCACCATTTTTTTTCAATAGCATTTGCTCACTTTGTGTCTCTGTGTCACATTTTGGTAGTTCTCACTGTTTCAAACTTTTTCATTATTATTAATTTTTTTGATTGGAATTCTTTCTGTTAAAAATATTTTATTTATTTATTCTTAGAATGAGAAGAGAGAGAGATAAAGAGGGAGAGAAATATCAGTGCATGGTTGTCTCTTACGTGCCCCAAACTGGGGACCTGGCCCAAAGACCAGGCATATGTCCTGACTAGGAATTGAACTGACAATCTTTTGGTTCAATGGCCAGTACTCAATCCACCAAGCCATACCAACCAGAGCCTTAGATGATATTATTGTGTTAATAATTATTTGGGGGTACCATAAACTGCATCCATATAAGACAGCAAACAATCAGTAAATGTTTGTTATGATTGCTGCACTTACTGGTCATTTCCCCATCTCTCTCTCTCTCCTCAAGCCTCCCTACACTTTGAGACACAACAATATTGAAATTAAGCCAATTGATAACCCTATAACACTACAATGGCCTCTAAGTGTTCAAGTGAAAGGAAGAATCACATATCTCTCATATTAAATCAAAGTTAGAAATGATTAAGTTTAGTTAGAAAAGCATGTCGAAAGCTGAGATAGGCTGAAAATTAGACCTCTTTCACCAAATGGTTACCCAAGTTGTGAATGAAAATGAAAACTTTTTGAAGGAAATCAAAAAGGCTACTCCTGTGAACACATAAGTAATAAGACAGAGAAACAGATTTATTGCTGGTATGAGAAAATTTTAGTAATCTGGATAGATCAAACCAGCCAGAACATTCACTTAAGCCAAAGCATTATCGAGAGCAAGGATCTAACTCTCTTCAATTGTATGAAGTCTGAGCTAAGTAAGGAATCTGCAGAAGGAAAGTTTGAAGCTAGCAGAGTATTGTTCATTAGATTTTAGGAAAGAAGCCATCCTTATACATAAAAGTGCAAGATAAAAGCAGCAGGTTATAATGTAGAAGCTGCAATAAGTTATTCAGAAGATTTAGATAAAGTAATTGATAAAAGTGGTTATACTAAACAACATATTTACAATGTAGACAAAATAGACTGTATTGGAAGATTCCATCTAAGAGTCATAACTAGAGAGGAGAAGTCAATGCTTAGTTTCAAAGGACAGAGTGAATCTCTTGATAGGGGCTAAGGAAGCTGGTGACTTTATGTTGGGCCCAATGTTCATTTATTATTCCAAGAATCCTAGGGCCCTTAGAATTAAGCAAAATTTACTCTTCCTGAGCTCTACCAATAGAGTAACAAAACCTGGATGACAGTATATCTGTTTATACACAGTTTACTAAAAATTTAAGACCACCATTAAGATCGACTGCTCATGCACACAAAAATTCTTTCAAAGTAGTACTGTTCATTGATAATGCACCCAGTCTCTCAAGTGCTATGATAGACAAAGAGAGATAGACAAGGAGACTGATGTTGTTTTCATGCCTGCTAACATAGCATCTGATTTGCAGCCCATGGATCAAGGAACATTTTTAACTTTCAAGTTTTATTATTTAAGAAATGTATTTCATAAGGCTACAGCTGCCATAGCTAGTGATTCCTGCAATAGATTCACATCAAGTAAATTGAAAACTTTTTGGAAAGAATTTACCATTTCACTTGCCACTTATGAATATTTGTGATTCGTGGGAAGAGTTAAAAATATCCACATTTACAAGCATTTAGAAAAAGTTCATTCTAACTTGTATGAGTGACTTTGAGGGGCTCAAGACTTCAGTGGAGGAAATAACTGCATATGTGGTAGAAATAGCAAGAGAACTAGAATTATAAATGGGGCCTGAAAAAGTAACTGAATTTTTTCAATATCATAATAAAATTAATGAACAAGGAGGTGCTTCTTATGGATAAGCAAAGAAAATTATTTCTTGAGATGGAATCTATTCCTGGTAAAGATGCTGTGAAAATCATTGAAATGACAACAAAGGAGTTAGAATATTACATAAACTTACTTGATAAACAGTGGCAGGGTTTGAGAGGATTGACTCCAATTTTGAAAGATGTTTTATGGAAACCTTTATACTGTTTTCCATAGTGGCTATACCAATTTACATTCCCAACAGTAGTGTGTGAGGGTTTCCTCTTTCTCCACAACCTCTCCAAAAAATGTCCTTTAATAGATGATTGGATAAAGAAGATATTATACACACACACACACACACACACACACACACACACACACAATAGAATACTACTCAGTCACAATATTGTATGTCAACTATAATTGAAATTTTTTTTAAAAGAAAAAAGATAAAATACTGTCATTTGTAATAATATGAATGATCTTGAGAATATCGTGCTAAGCAAAATAAATCAGGTGTAAAAAGTCAAGAATCATAATTTCACTCATGTGGAATATAAAACTAAAAGCAACAAACAAGACAAACAAAAAAGTTCACTCATAAAAAGAGACAATAGTATGTATAGTGGTTATCAAAGGGAAAATAGGGTGGGGAAGGGTGAAGAAGGTAAAGGGGTCAAATATATGGTGATGGAAGGAGATTTGACTTTGGGTGGTAAACATATAATACAATATATAGATAGTATGTTATAGAATTTCATTCTTAAAACATATAATTTTTATTAACCAAAGTCATCCCCAAAATGTACTAAAATAACAAAAAGAAGAAGTTCTTTTGGGGTTAAAATGTTATCAAACAACAACACATATTACAGAGGAATTGTTTGTAAAAGGAAGAACCAATCAATGTGGCAAACTTCACTGTGGTCTTATTTTAAGCAACTGCTGCAGTCAATACAACAACCACCACTCTGATTAGTCAGTAGCCATTCATATCAGGGCAAGATCCTCCACCAGTTAAAAGAATATGACTTGATGAAGGTTCAAATGATGGCTAATATTTGTAGCAATAAAGAAATTATTTGTAAATTAAAATATGTAAATTAAACCCTGGCTAGTGTGGCTCAGTGGACTTAGTGCTGGCTTTGACCTGAAGGGTTACTGGTTCAATTCCTAGTCAGGGCACATGCCTGGGTTATGGGCCAGGTGCTTAGTTGGGGGCGTGCAAGAGGCAACCAATCTATGTTCCTCTTGCACACGGATGTTTCTCTCCCTTCCTTTCCTTCTCTCTAAAAATAAATAAATAAAATCTTTAAAAATGGATATGTTTTTGACATAATGCAAGCTTATTAAGTGTAATAAAGTGGCAATAACTTTGCATTTCCTTATTTCACATACTTATTAATTTTGAAAAACTATGTTTCTAAGGTTATGATTTAACATCATTGTTTCCATTATAAAGTATTAAATTCTGAGAGCAACCACTATGTCAAAGGAATAAGATGTTAGAGCAACCATAATTTCTGGACTGTGTACAGGGCAAACTGCTAAGGAAATTATGGATTTTAATAACATCCCTTTACATACAGTTGATAACATGAAGAAGGTATATGATGCTGATCCTGATGTCACCACACCAACAAGGAAAAGCAAGGATTGGTACGCAAGGATTGCACAAGTCAAGATATGGTACACAGAATCCAGAAGATCATCAATGAAGATCCAGGAAAGTCAATGCGCTCCATAGCAAGAGACTGCAGGTATCAGATGCAATGGTTTGCAAGATTATTGCTGAAGATATCAGATACAGATCAGATGTTCTTAGAAGAAGCCAGTTTATGACACAGCAGACAAAGGAAAGGTGCTTGAAAAAGCAAGGAAATTAACAACAAAATTGAAAAATTCCAAAGGAAAAACCCTCTGATTTTCTTCTCCAATGCAAAGAATTTTCAGCAGGACCAAATAGTCAACAGAAGAAACAAATGGCTTTGTGAGAATCTTAATGAAGTCCCAATTGTCATGAAAATAAAATTTCCTGCTACAGTGATGGTGTTAGATGTTGTCAGCAATGAAGGAGATACCATGACCCTGCATTTTTCTCCACAAGGCTTGAAGGTGACTGCTGATGTTTACTTTGACATTTTGGGAGAGGTAGTTATACTGTGGATGAAGTGAGCCACAAATGGACATCATTTTATCTTCCCACAAGATGGTGCATCAGCACACAACACCAAAAATGTGCAAGAATTTTTTAGTGTAAATGTTCCTGAATTCTGGTCAAAGGAAATCTGGCCACCTAGTTCACCAGATGCAAATCCTTTAGACTATTATGTATGCAGCATTTGTGTGAGAGAAGTTCATAAACAACCTCATTCCAATAAAGAGGCTGTTAAAGCTAAGATTGAAAATATGATGATGTACATGGATAAAGAAAATTGAGTCTATTATTGCAGCAAATGGAGACTTTTTTTAACAATTAAAAAAATAATGGCTATGTTTATGTAGTTACATATAAGAATAAACTTATTTCAAAATATAACACTTTTATGGTATATTGTTTATTTTACTAAAATTTTGCCAATTTATCATATGCACCCTGTATAGTGCAGAATAACATTTTTATGTAAGGAGAATTTTTTAAAAAATCATGTGACTCACTTTATTGAAATATTTGCTTTATTTCTGTGGTCTAGAAACAAACCTACAATATCTCTGTGGTATGCCTGTGCTATACTAATTAACCTAGGCAATATATACATTAAAAAACTTTATTCCCATGCTAAAATGATGATTTGGTTTTACCAAAGGGTTCAGTGCTGGGCAATTTTAAGTATAGAGCTTCCTTAGCACAATATTTTCTATTAGGTTATAAGAACTTGAGAAAAAGACCAAAAATCTTCATCAAAACTGTAGGACCAAATGTCCATAGGAGCACTATCTAAAATAAAAAAGAAAAAATCTTGGAGAGTTAAGTGCAGGTTAAGTTTGATTTTCAATTTAATTTACTTGCAACATATTCAAGAATTCATTTCATTATGCAAAACTTATTCTATAAGTATCTGATTTCTTTCTTTTTAAAAAAGATTTTATTTTAGCCCTGGCTGGTAGCACAGTGGATAAGGTGCCAGCCTGCAAACCCAAAGGTTGCTGGTTTGATTCCCCAGCCAGGGCACATAACCAGGTTGCAAGCCACGTCTCCAGACAGTTCCTTGGCTGGAGGTAGGTGAAAAGCAACCATACATTGATGTTTCTCTCCCTCTCTGCCTCTCTCCCTTTCTCTCTCTCTCTGGAAATAATAAATAAAATCTTTAAAAAAATACAACAACAATAAAATTAAATTTAAAAAAATTGCCAAAAAAAAGATTTTATTTATTATTTTTAGAGAGAGGAGAAGGGAGAGAGGCAGAGAGGGAGAGATACATCAATATATGGTTGCCTTTTACCTGCCTCCAACCACAGACATGGCTGGAGACCTGGCTTGCAACGTGGTTATGTGCCCTGACTGGGAATTGAACCAAAGACCTTTGGGTTCACAGTGAAATATGTTTTAATTTGTTAATAATAAATTTATTTTGGGAGGGGTTTATATATGCATATATGTATATGTATGCATGTGTTTGTATCCAAGTGAGTTAGTCCCTTTCAATCACTTGTATTCAGATAGATACAATTTTTTGAACTGGAGAGAAGGTCTTGAGTTATTAGAATCCTGGGCACTCTTGTACAGTTATTATCAGCATGTGAAGATTAATTTGTACATTTTATACATTAATTGAGTAAATGTTTATTAAGTCCTTATTCTATTTCAAGTACAGAGAACATTATTATGTTTGTTGTAGAGGTTAAAAAATTTGAAAGCTGCTCAGTTATGCCACACAGTTTGTTACCTAATTGTATATTGTCTGATATTAGTCCCTAATTATTTCTTGAGGTTATTTTGTTCCTGCATCTCCAATTGAAGCATTTAGTAGTCAGTGAAGTCTATTTTAATTCTCTGCAGCAACTAGGACATGAATGGGAATTCTGTATGTAGATGTTTAATAAGTACCAGTAATTGGTTATAATATTATTAGTGAAAGACTAAGATATTGGGAAAATTGAAGTGTACACAAAAAGCCAGAGGAGCTGGTATTCATACTATCCACTTAAATTTATAAGCTGTTAAGTTGTCATCACCACAGCTGTTCTTAAATTTCATCTTTAGTCTCCACCTGAAATTATATTTAATTAATAAAAGAATTGTTGGTCTGAATTTTCTAGGGTGTTTAAATAAAGTGTATAATTTTTTAGTAAGTTGAATTAGAATTCAAAATAAGAATTTTAGAGGCAGAAGAAACTTTAGCAAATATCTATTGCAAATCATCTTAGAGATGAAGAAATTGGGGTCCATTCAGGATAAAGACTTGTACAAGGTCACACAGTCTGAAGGCAGAATAAGTGCTCTTAGTTATCTGGATACCCATGGCTGGCTTTAGTACTATGGATTCTTTAAGAGAGGTAGAAGCATAACAAGATAAAATGAATGCATTTCTATTACCTGGGAAATAACCTATGAAGTGACAAAGCTGACACACTCATTGACGTGGTAAATTATAAGTGGCTTAAAGAAATTGTTAACCATTTTTTTTGGTCCAAATGGCACAAAATGAGAATAGAGAATATATAATCTTGATGATTGATGTGGAGGTGGCCTCCTGAAAAGGACAAAGGGCTAGCAAATTCCATGCTTTTCACTTAATCACACTTAATTATGGGTTATTTCCTTCTGGCTTGATTTCAGAATACATGAACAAAGAAGTGTTTTAAAAATAAGAAAGTATGTCATTTTTATGGTTTTCAGGATAGGTTTGTTTCAATTCCTCTTTTTTACAGCATTTATCCCAAACACCAATAGAAAAGTATTCTGGTCTTTATTATCTAGTTGACACTCATTTTAAAATAATTATAGCTATATTCTATATATACCCTGTACTCCATGGTCTATTATAGTACTTACTAAGGAGTAGTTTTTGGTATAAAAGGGACAATGATTGTACCTTATTTTAACTATTTTGGTTAACTGAGACATGACTGTATACATGGGTCATATCTGTTAGGAGCAAATCTGGTACCAACAGGGTCTCCCTTGAGGTGATTGTCCTCATTACTTAACTTTTTGCAACTTGGCTGGACCTTGGAGAGTATTCAGTGTAGCATTTCCCTGAGTGTCAAATTGTGCTCCTTGGCATACTATCTCTGGAATGTGGCCAGTGAAAGGGTTGTCCTATCAATTAAATTTTGGAAACATACAACACAGGCAGTTTTCTTCTTAGAGGTTCTCAATTTATATGAATGCATGTGAGGTCTAAGAAGCAGTGCAGTAAAAACATCTGCTTATTTCTATCCAGTGTTACACTCTCCCCACGCCCCCATAACATTTACTAGCATCCCAGCAAGTAAGATTGTTGATGGATACACTTGATAAAAACTGATTTAGTCAATCTTGTTTTTTAAAAATATTTTATTTATTTATTTTTAGAAAGAGGAGAAAGGAGGGAGAAAGAGAGGTAGAAACATTGATCCGCTGCCTCTCACCCACCCAAAACTGGGGACCCTGCCTGCAACACAGGCACATGCCCTGCCAGGGAATCGAACCTGCAACCCTTTGTTTCAAAGGCCAGGCCTAATCCACTGAGCCACACCAGCCAGGGCAATTGTCTTAATTACTGATTAGAAAACCCAGAATCTGTGAGGGAAAGTGATTTACCCAAGGTTATTAACACCTTAGTAGCTGAGCTGGGGCAATACATCAATCTTTTGTTGCTAGATGCAATATACTTTGGCAGTTTTCATCAAAGGCTATGTGCTGAGAGCAATGGTAGGACAAAGTGCTACTGCATCCCTCTTGTACCTTTTTGATTCCCCTTTATATGCTATACATTTCTTTCTCATAACATCTTTCTCTAAAGCACTTACAATGGCATCCATCATATAATGTCTTTTGGTCCTTTAACTTTTCTCATCATATTTATAGGCAATAAACTCTGCTTTATACCTCTTGATTATGTGATTTCTCTGGTTCTTCATGTGGCTATACACCTTTTTCACACTTCAGGTGTTAGCCTAAATGCCACTTCTTCAGTGAGGCCTCCCCTGACCACTCTAAGTTGTTCTTTTCCCTCCCACAAGCATCGTCCTCTATTAAAGCACTATGTTCCTTTCTACATGACACTACACAGTTGTATCTCAGCTGATTTGTTCACCATGTACCCTCAGCACAGTATCTGGCCTATAGTAGGTACTCAATAGATATTTATTGAGTGAATTAATAAAACAAGAAACTAAGGCTGTCTCTGTTAACAGTTTCTATTTGATAAAAGTGACTATATGTACTCATCTTCCTTGGCTTTCTGGGTTTCTTACAACATTTTTTTTTTTTTTTTCATTGAAGGATTCACTGGGTAAATTGTGGGATTCCTTACCCATCAAAGTGGCATGATTTGCCTGCACATTCTGCCAATGGCCCTTTCCTCTTCAAGTAAAATAACACCATTTATTTCCTTCACTACAGTAAATATGTTATTCAATATTTCCTAAAAGAGCCTTTTAAGATTTATAGAACTTTAGTGGAGGAGGTTTCATGAAAACATTTGCCAGGAAGGTAATAGACAAAAGATAGGTCTCTAAACAGACATAATATATTTTGGTTGATGTGATAGATTAGATTACTGTTCAGAAATATCTACTTCTTTCTCTAAACTCCATGGGATGAGTATACCTACCCACTCCTTGACTTTGAACTCAACTATATGACTTGCTTTGGTCAACAGGATGTTAATTGTGAGGTCAGCAGAGACATGCAATATGCATGTGTCTCTTGGGCTTCTGCTATCACCATAAGAAGAGCTGTATCTTCAGCATGGGTCCAAGAATGAATATACGTACATAAGTAGGCCCAAGCCTATCTTTTACAAGGAGCCAAATCCAGCTGGATCTGGAGCTTGAAGCAAAATTGCTCAGCTGAACCCAGTCTAGGTTGGTCAACCATTGTCAATCTTTAGACTCATGAATGAGAATAAATACTTGTTCTTTAGAGTCACTGAATGTGAGGCGCCTTCTGTTTGCTTAGTTTTTTCTTTTCCTTTTTCTTACTAGCAATAGGTCACTAACAATTGACTTTTGGTCAAACTGTTAATTTTATCAGGTCATTTCAGGTATCTTTGAATAATTTATTATAGTATGTTTAGGATATCTTTAGGATAATGCTTGCTAATGTCTTTCCAATCTAGGGAGAGATATGGCTTTGTTGAAAATTTTGAAAACTGGAAGCTTATCAATTTAGTTACTACCTAAGATTGACAGGTGGGATGAAACTAAATTGATCTGGGTAAAAAGAGGAAAAGAAGGTTGAATATGAATAGGAATAAGGAAAAAAAAAAAAAAAGAAACTGGAACACTGGAAGCTAGCTGTTGAAAAAAGGGAAGTTTGGGGAAGAGATGCCTATTGAGGATTTAGATTTGTTGCTTGCTCTCTTTTAAAAATATATTTTATTAATTATGATATTACAGTTGTCCCAATACTTACTCCTTTGCATTCCTCCACCTGGTACCCACATTCTCTTCAGCAATCCTCCCCTTAATTCATGTCCATGGGTAATGCATATAAGTTATTTGGCTACTCCATTTCCTATACTGTTTTTAACATCTCCCTGTCTATTTTGTAACTACAACTTGTATTTCTTAATCCCTGCACCATTCCTCCATTCTCCTACTTCCCTCTTCCAGCTGATAACCCTTCAAATGACCTCCCTATTACTGTTTCTAGTCTGCTTGTTTGCTTGGTTTGTTTTTTAGATTTAGTTGTTGATAGTTGTAAATTTATTGTCATTTTAATGTTCATAGTTTTGATATTCTTTTTTGTCTTATATAATTCCCTTTAGTATTTCTTATAATAAGGGCTTGGTGATGATGAACTTTAGTTTTACCTTGTCTGGGAAGCACCTTATCTGCCTTTCTATTTTAAATGATAGCTTTGCTGGATAGAGTAATGTAGGTTGTAGATACTTGCCTTTCATTACTTTGAATATTTCTTGCCAGTCCTTTCTTGCCTGCAAAGTTCCTTTTGAGAAATCAGCTGACTGTTTTATGGGAACTCCTTTGTATGTAACTCTCTGCTTTTATCTTGCTGTTTTTAAGGTTCTCTCTTTTCCTTAACCTCTGGCATTTTAATTATGATGTGTCTTGGTGTGTTTCTCTTTGGGTCCAACTTGTTTGGGACTCTCTGTGCTTCCTGGACTTGTATGTCTATTTCCTTTGCCAAATTAGGGAAGTTTTCTTTCAAATAAATTTTCAGTTTCTAGCTCTTTTTCTTCTTCTGGCATCCCCATGATTTGGATGTTGGTATATTTGGAGTTTTCCCAGAGGCTCCTTAGTCTATCTTCATTTTTTGAACTCACCTTTACTCTTTCTGTTCTGATTGAATGTTTTTTTCTTCCTATGTTCCAAATCACTGATTTTATTCTTGGCTTCATCCTCTCTATTGTTGGTTCTCTGTATGTTTTTCTTTGTTTTGCTTAATGTAACCTTCATTTCTGCCTGGGTCATTTTTATCCTGTTGCAGGACCCAATGAATTCTCTGAGCATCCCAATAACCAGTGTTTTGAACTGTGCACTTGATAAGTTACTTATGTTCATTTCATTTAGCTCTTTTTCTGGAGTTTTGCTCTTTTCTTTCATTTGGGCCATATTTATTTGTCTCCTCAATTGGGCAACCTCACCATGTTTGTTTCTGTGTATTAGGTAGAGCTGTTTTGACTCCCTATCTTAGTAGCATGGCCTATTTATAGAAAAGCACTCCTGTAAGTTGTATGATGGGGAACTTTAGGTAATTGCTAGGGTGGGCAACCTGTGTTATGGCTCTTTGCATGAGAGAGGGCTTGGAGAGTGGACAATGCTGCTTTGTGGCCTCTGGAATTTTGTCCAGGAGGAAGTTATCTCCTGGCACTCACTCTATTGACAGTAACTCCACTTTCTTCCTCTATGCCACCCGTGCCCTTCCAGTTGTTGCCCTGGTGCTGAATCCCAGAGGGAATGGGTTTGTGTAAGTCCTAAGACCTTTGTGGGCTCTTTAAGAGGAGTCACCTGAGAATCTTGCACTTTTTTTCACCACCCCAACCTGCATTGGTTTTTGGAACCAGAAGCTATGGGTACTTATTTTGCTGGCACTGGAACTGGTCTGGGTAGTTGGGTGTGGGATTGGGATGCCTCACTCCTGAGGTATTCCTCCTGATTTTTATTTGCCACATGTGGGACCCCTCTCTGTGACAATCCACCTCTCTGTCCTTCTTATCAGTCTGGATGAATGTGGCTTCTTAAATCCTTGGATTTTGGACTTCCATACAGCTCAATTTGCTGATGAATCTGGGTGATATTTGTTTGGTAGTCTAATTGTAATTTTTGCTGTAGTTGTGTGAGGAGTAAAAGCATGTTTATCTATGCTTCTATCTTGACTAGATGTCAGTTTGGTATTTGATGAAAACTTTTTCCTCCCCATTGCAAAATCTCTAGTAAAATCTATACTGTCTACTACTTTATAGGTTTCTTTTCTTTTGATATGGTGTAGTTTTGAGTCCTGCTTTGGGGTTGACATGCAGTACCAGGGGCTAACTGAAGGCTTTAATACCTAGGTTAGAACTGTTAAACTATTGAAACACTGGGATATATCTATAAAATGCAGGAAGGGGACCACTCACATGAAGGAAATAACTCTTCTAAATCTAGTAACAACTTTGTAAACTGG
Source organism: Noctilio leporinus (assembly GCA_004026585.1). Taxonomy (NCBI): domain Eukaryota; kingdom Metazoa; phylum Chordata; class Mammalia; order Chiroptera; family Noctilionidae; genus Noctilio; species Noctilio leporinus. The sequence continues at coordinate 43,886 of PVIW01009460.1, forward strand.
AGATGTTTCCAGGTATTCTTTTTTTTTTTTCTTTCAACGGCTGTCATTCCCACCTTTCCCTTTGCTTTTACTCTATTTCAGTTTTCTGTCCAGATGTGAGTTAGTATTTCAGAGATACCAAGAAGACTCTTGTTGCTGTTTCCTGGTCTGTATGGGCACATAAAGCTCCAATATTAAGATTCACTTATTTAGGTTCAGGTACCATATGTTTTAAAATTCAATGGAGAGATGTAGAGTGGATACTCAGGAAACATTTACTGAATGGATAAATAGTAGAAGCTTGCTTATAAGAGAAGTGCACTGAAGTATTTTGATGGAGTTAAGATACAATATAATTATTTTATCTTGTTTTATTTATTTGTAGAGTATACAATATTTCAAATATAAAAGTATAAAGGTCAATATGATGAATACCCATGACTCTAACCCAAAGTTAATAAATGCTATCTTTCCTTTTTTGTAAGAAATAAACTGTCATATATAAAGTTGCATCCTTCTTTGTACTTTGATTACTTTATTCTCCCCTCTCTCCTTAGAGAGATTCTGTAGTTAGTATGTTATGCTCCCTATATATGTTACTGTATTATTTTTATGTGTGTTGACAGATAATATGCAGTATTATTATTTTTTAAACTGTAAATGACTTCTTGCGCACATACCATTCTACAATTTGCATTTTTCATTTAACATTATGATTATATTTATCTATGTTGATATATGCATATCTACATCATTCATTTTACCTGCTGTCTTGTATCACATTGTATGACTATAATATAATTTACTCGTTTCTCTTTTGCTGTTACCTAGTTTGTTTTCTATTATAATGCCATGGCAAACATCCTTTAACATGCTACTTCTTCATGTGGGTGACAGTTTTTCTAAAATAAATGACTAGAAGTAGAACTACTGGGCATTAGGGAATAAACATGTTCAGATTGATTAAATATGGCTAAATTATTCTCCTATGTGATATCTTAAAGTATATGAAATTCTACCAGTGTATGAAATTCCTTTTCTTCTTGATTTTCTTGACAATGTTTAGTATTGTCAGACTGCATTTTTCCAGCAGAAGAAATGGTACTTTACCAATTTAATTTATATTATTTTGATAACTACTGAGGTTGAATGTATTTTCATATGTGTATTGGGCATTTGAATTTCCTCTTCTGTGAAATGCCTGTTCAGGTATTTTGCTCATTTTCATATTATGTTGTTCTTCTTAAAGATTTGTAGCAATTCATTACATATCCTGTATCTCTAACTTTTGTCAGCTTTATGCTTTGCAAATGTGGTCTGTGGTTTTGTTTTTAAATGTGGTTAAGGTGGATTTCTTAAAATTTAATTTTATTGTTGTTATATTACATCCATCCACTTTTTACTCCCCTCTGTCCCCTTTCCCACCCACCCAATTCCCGTCAAAGTCAATCCCAATCGTTGTGCATGTCCATGGTTCTTTAATGTTAGTTCCTTGACTAATCTGCTCCCCTTCTTTGCTTCCTCCTCCCGTTAGGCCACTGAAGGTCTATTCATTGTATTCATGTATCTGGTTCTGTTTTGCTTGTTTGTTTGTTTTGTTCATTATTGTCCTGTAATGGGTGAGATCATATGGTATTTGTCTTTCACTGACTGGCTTATTTCACTAAGCATAATACTTTCCAGTTCCATCCATGTTATTCCACAGGTTAGGAGTTCCTTCTTTCATTCTGCTGTGTAGTATCCCATTATGTAAATGTACCAGTTTTTTGATCCAGTCATCCACTGATGGGCACTTAGGCTGTTTCCAGCATTTGACTATTTTAAATAATGCTGCTATGAACATAGGGGTACATAGGTCCTAATGTGTTGGTGTTTCAGGGTTCTTCAGGTATAGTCCTAGTAGTGGAATTGCTGGATCAAAAGGCAGTTTCATTTTTAGTTTTCTAAGGAAACTCCATACTGTTTTCCATAGTGGCTGCACCAGCCTGCATTCCCACCAACAGTGCACCAGGGTTCCCTTTTCCTCACATCCTCATCAACACTTGTTGTTTGTTGATTTGTTGATGATTGCCATTCTAACAGGTGTGAGGTAGTATCTCATTGTGGTTTTCATTTGCATCTCTCTGATGACTAGTGATGTTGAGCATTCTTTCATATGCCTCTGGGCCCTTGGCATGTCTTCCTCAGTGAGTTGTCTATTCAGGTCTTTTGTCCATTTTTTTATTGGGCTCTCTGTCTCCCTGGTGTTGAGTTGTATTAGTTTTTAATATATTTTGGAGCTCAAATCCTTGTCTGAGGTATCATTGGCAAAAATGTTTTCCCATACAGTTGGTTCCCTTTGAATTTTGCTGGTATTTTCTTTAGCTCAACAGAAAATTTTCAATTTGATATAGTCCTATTTGTTGATTTGTTCTTTTATTTCCTTTGCCCTTGGTGAAGTATCAGTAAACATATTTCTGCCTAAGATATCTAAAATTGTACTGCTTATATTTTTCTCCAGGATTTTTATGGTGGCACTGCTTATGTTTAAGTCTTTCATCCATTTTGAGTTTATTCTGGTGTATGGTGTAAGTTGGTGGTCTAGTAATATCTTTTTGCATGTTGCTGTCCAGTTCTCCCAACACCACTTGTTGAAGTGACTGTTTTTACTCCATTTGATGTTCCTTCCCCCTTTGTCAAATATTAATTGACCACAGAGTCCTGGGTTTATTTCTGGGCTCTCTAATCTGTTCCATTGATCTCTGTATCTATTCTTATGCCAGTACCAGACATTTTTGATGACAGTAGCCTTGTATTATAGTTTGACATCCGGTATTATGATTCCTCTTACATTGTTCTTCTTTCTCAAGATTGCTGTGGCTATTTGTGGGTGTTTTTGGCTCCATATAAAATTTTGAAGTATTTTTTCTATTTCTGTGAAGTCTGTCATTGGTATTTTAATTGGGATTGCATTGAATATGTAGATTGCTTTGGGTAGTATGGACATTTTAATGATATTAATTCTTCCCACCCATAAACATGGTATATGCTTCCATTTATTTGTATCTTCCTTAATTTCTTTCTTCAATGTTCTGTAGTTTTCTGAGTATAGGTCTTTTACCTCCTTGGTTAAGTTTATTCCTAAGTACTTTATTTTTCTTGTTGCTATGGTAAATGGAATTTGTTTTCTAGCTTCTATCTCTGATGTTTCATTATTAGTATACAAAAATTCTTTTGATTTCTGGATATTGACTTTATATCCAGCAATTTTGCTAAATTTGTTTATTAGGTCAAGTAAGTTTTTGGTGGATCCTATTGGGTTTTGTATGTACACTATCATATCATCTTCAAATAATGACAGTTTGACTTCCTCCTTTCCAATTTAGATAACTTTGACTTCTTTTTCTCCTTGATAGCTATGGCTAGAACTTCCAAGATGATGTTGAACAGAAGTGGAGAGAGTTGACAGCCTTGTCTTGTAACTGATCTTAGAGGCAAAGCTTTTAGTTTTTGCCCATTGAGTATGATGTTGGCTTCAGGTTTCTCATATATGGCCTTTATGATGTTCAGGAATGCTCCCTCTATTCCCATTTTGCTGAGGGTTTTTATCATAAATGGTTGGTGTACTTTATCAAATGCTTTTTCAGCATGTATTGATATGATCATATGGTTTTGTCTTTCATTTTGTTGATGTGGTGTATTACATTTGATTTACGAATATTGTACCATCCTTGCATCCCTGGGATGAATTCCACTTGATCATGGTGTATGATTTTCTTAATTTATTGCTAGATCCAGTTGGACAATATTTTGTTGAGAATCTTAGCATCTATGTTCATCAGAGATATTATCCTATAGTTTTGTTTCTTAGTTGTATCTTGACCTGGTTTTGGGATTAGAATAATGTTGGCCTCATAGAAAGATTTTGGGAGTCTTCCCTCTTTTTGGACTTTTTAGAGTAGTTTGAGAAGGATTGCAGTTAGTTCTTCTTTAAATGTTTGGAACAATTCACCTGTTTAGGCATCTGGTTCAGGGCTCTTGTGTTTTGGGAGGTTTTTGATTACTTCTTCAATTTCATTAGTTGTTTTTGGTCCACTCAAGATTTCTCCTTCTTCTGGATTCAGTTTTGGTAGATTATACATTTCCAGAAATGTGTCCATTTCACCCAGGTTGTCATATTTCTTGTCATATAGTTGTTTGTAGTAATATCTTACAATCCTTTGCATTTCTAATGTATCATTGTGATTTCTCCTCTGTTGTTTCTGAGTCTGTTTATTTGGGTCCTCTCTCTCTTTTTCTGGATGAGTCTGGATAAAGGCTTGTCAATTTTGTTTATTTTTTCAAAGAAACAGCTCCTGGACTTATTGATTCTTCGAATTGTAATGTAAGTCTCTAAGTTATTTAATTCTGTTCTGATCTTGATGCTTTCCTTCCTTCTACTTGCTCTGGGCTTTGTTGTTGCTCCTCTAGTTCTTGCAGCTTTATGGTTAGGTTGTTTGTGTAAGCTTCTTCTAATCTTCTTAGGTAGGCCTGTATTGCTATGAATTTCCCTCTGAGGACTGCCTTTGCTGTGTCCGATTGGTTTTGGACTATTGTGTATTCACTGTCATTTGTTTCCAGAAACTGTTTTGTTTATCTTTGATCTCATTTTTAACCCATTCATTACTGAAAAGCATGTTATTCAGTCTCCATGAGTTAGAGAATTTTTGTTTTATTTTTTTCCTTGAGGTTGGTTTCTAGTTTCAATCCATTGTGATTTAAGAAGATGCTTGGTATGATTTCAATTTTCCTGTACTTGTGGAGGCTTTTCTTGTGACCTACCATGTGGTCTGTCTTTGAGGGTGTTCCATGTGCATTTGATGAAAATATGTTTTTTGCTTCTTTGGGGTGAAAGGTTCTATATACATCAGTTAGGTCCATTTCCTCTGGAGTGTTGTTCAATACCACAATATCCTTGGTGATTGTTTTTTGTTTGGAAGATCTGTCCATTTTTGAAAGTGGGGTATTAAAATCCCCTACTATTATTGTGTTGCTGTCTATATCCTTCTTGAAGTCCTCCAAGATTTTCCTTATATATTTGGGAGCTCCTATGTTGGGTGCATATATGTTTACCAGAGTTATAACTTCTTGATGGATTGTTCCCTTAAGTATTATGAAATGTCCTTCTTTATCTCTTTTTATAGACTTTATCGTAGAATCTATTTTGTCTATAATAACTATTGCTACTCCAGCCTTTTTTTCATGTCCATTTGCTTGATATATATTTTTCCATCCCTTCACTTTTCATCTGTGTCAATCTTTTGTTCTGAGGTGGGTCTCTTGAAGACAGCATGTATGTGGTTCATGTTTTCTTATCAATTCAGCTACCCTAGGACTTTTGATTGGTGCATTTAAGCCATTTACATTTAAGGTTATTATTGATTGATACTTATTTATTGCTATTTTTCTCCTTTGTACCTGTGTTCCTCTCTAACTCTCTCTGTTTCTTCATTTTTTTAAAAGCAGACACTTAAGCATTCCTTGCAATGCTGGTTTGGTAGAGATGTATTCTTTTAGTCTTCTTTTGTCTGGGAAACTCCTTATTTCTCCCTCCATTTTGAATGACAGCCTGGCTGGGTAGAGTATTCTTTGTTGCAGGCCTTTGTTTCCCATTACTTGGAATATTTTTTGCCATTCCCTTCTGGCTTGTAATGTTTCTATTGAATAATGATTTGATAACCTTATTGAAGCCCCCTTATATGTTATGTGCTGTTTCTCTCTTGATGCTTTTAGGATTCTCTCTTTGTTTTTGAAATTTGCCATTTTAATTATAATGTGCCTTAGAGTTGGTCTGTTTGGATTCATCCTCATTAGGACCCTCTGTGCTTCCTGAACTTGAGTAGCCTTTTCACTCATCTTATTAGGGATATTTTCTCTCATTACCTTTTTAACAGGCTTTCCATTCCTTGTTTCTCTTCTCCTTCTGGTATCCCTATAATATGGATATTATTGCATTTCATGTTTTCATGTAGCTCTCTTAGAACCTCTTCATTCTTGTTCAGCCTGTCTTTTTCATTCTGTTGCACTGTCTTGGAATATTTTTCTATGTTGTCCTCTAGCTGGCTGATCTGATCCTCTTCTTCCTCTAGCCTGTTGTTGATTCCTTCCACTGTATACTTCAACTCAGAAATTGTATTCTTCAGAATCTCCAAGATGGCGACAGAGTAGAGAGCAGTGCTGATGGTGTTCTCAAGTACCAAAGCAGCTAGAGGACAGGATAGGGAGCGTGAGACGTCTTCAGGACCCTAGGAATTGGAACGGGCAGCATCTGGACACAGGGGACCAGAGACAGAGGAGGCCAGCAGGACAGTAGGTGAGGCGTTCCTGACCGACCGGCCGGCGGGCCGAGGTCGGCTCTGGGCAGAGCCGGCTCTGCCCAGAGGGGCGCGTTTGACTGGGGCCAGTTTCAGGCTCCCTGGCGGCTGGAAGTCTCAGCAGTGAAGTGCGGGCAGCAAGGGCAAATGCTGTAGGGAACGCGGAATTGAACTCTTGCAGGGGAGGGACTGTGAGAAACTCACTCCGGCAACGGGGAGAGGAAGCTCCGCGAGGGGCTAGAGGAGGAGGAGAGGAGTCCTGCGGGAAGCCAGAGTGGGGGAGCGGGAAGTGCACCGGCCGGGGCGGCAAGAGGGCCGAAAGCGGAGCTGCTGGGCCGCTGGGGAAACAGCAGCTGGAGGCCCCTGCGAGGGGGGAGGCCCAGCCCAGCGCAACCACACAGGCCCCCAGGCTCCGCGGGAGGCTCCAAGCGGCGAGCCGGCAAGCCGGAACTAGTGGCGGGAGACCCGCCATTGCCGGTGACAAAGGCCACACCGCCCACGCCTGGGAGGGGCTCATCGCAGAGGCCGCGTAAAGGACTCTGTGGAGAGCTGATTGGCTTGGAGGCGTGGTGCTCGCCCCGGAAGGGCGGGACAGTGTAGGCGGACCCCGGACAGTGTTGACTGACAGGCCCGGCCTCCTCCCGGAACTGCGGGGGTGGGACCAGTCGGCACAGGGACCAGCGAAATTGCCGGCTGCCCTGCAGAAGTGCTGGGGGCGCATCCTGGGCCGGAACCTCCGCCAGGAGTGGGAGGGGGCTCCCCGCGGGCTCCAGAACACCGGCAGCCTTAACACCCAGCCAGGCTGCTGAAGGCCCAGCCTACCTGGGGGCGGACACTCAGAATCAGCCCTACTGCGACAATCAGAGAGGCCCTGCTACGCACCAAGACCGGCTAGAATATAGACTATAGACTGTTAAGTCCTGACCAAGAAAAAGAGGCAGCATCAGGAAAGGGATTGCTGCCAATCTCAAGCACCTGAATTATACCGAGAGCAATATGAACTATTAAGCCCCAACATATCCTTTGCAAAAGTTACTCCTCAAATATTCTTAATCCCCCCTATACCTCAATCCACCTAAATACCCAAGACCCTCCCCTACTCTCGAATTAAAGTCTATTCACTCTGTGGCTATAACGTATTCCCAGTCCTCAATCTAAGTATTCCTCCCTTCCCCAGCCTTACTAAACCCATTCTTTATTCTTTTCTTCCTTCCTCTTTTTTTTTTTTTTTTTTAATTTTTTATTTTCCTTTTCTTCCTGGTAAAGCCTACAGGTTCTGGCTCCACCTGGACCAATCAGAAATCATAAAGGGGGAACACACAGCTAAAACATTTCTTTATTAATATTGATTTCTCTTTGTCTTGTGACTTTCACCCCCCCATCCTTTTTTTCTTTCTTTCTTTCTTTCTTTCTTCCTTCCTTTCTTTCTTTCTTTCTCCTTTCTTTTCTCCCTGATAAAACCCACTGGTCCTAGCTCCACCGGGACCAACAGAGACCATAAAGGGTGAACAGAAACCTAAACCTTTTCTTTATTAATATTGAGTTCTCTTTCTCTTGGGACTTTCTCCCTTTTTTTCCTTTTT
>PVIW01009461.1:0-51728 GCA_004026585.1 Noctilio leporinus
CACAGGCACACACAGACACACAGAACACACAGGCACACAGCACACACAGGCACACAGCACACACAGCACACACAGGCACACACAGGCACACACAGGCACACAATCACACAGCACACACAGCACGCACAGCACACACAGCACACAGGCACACAGAACACACAGGCACACACAGGTACACAGGCACACAGAACATACAGGCACACCGGCACACAGGACACACAGGCACACAGGCACCCAGCACACACAGGAACACAGCACACACAGGCGCACACAGGCACACACAGGCACCCAGTCACACAGGCACACAGCACACACAGCACACAGCACACACAGGCACACACAGGCACACAGGCACACAGGCACACAGCACACACAGCACACAGCACACACAGCACACACAGGCACCCAGCACACACAGGCACACAGTCACACAGGCACACAGCACACACAGGCACCCAGCACACACAGGCACACAGTCACACAGGCACACAGCACACACAGCACACAGCACACAGGCACACAGACACACAATCACGCAGCACACATAGCACGCACTGAAGGCGAGGTACCGGTTCTCAGAGGCCGCGCTGAACAAGCCGCTGCGGAATTCAGGTCTTGGGCGCAGCACCGCCTCGGGACAGCGTGTGGCATCCACTTCCCCTTGGAATGAGCATTTCCCGCTATTCTGCGGAGCAGAGTTAGGTGCGTCCTTTCAACCTCAAACTCGATCCAGCTCCATGTCCCCGTGTGGGCCAAGAAAGGGGTGGCTATCGTGTTGGCTCACCCATTTAAAATTAATTTGGCTTATAGCGCAGTTAAATGCTTAATTAAGAATTTGATAGTCATGAAAACCCATTTATTCCCCCAGTAGCAGCTACTCCCGCCGGTGCGTTGTGCTCTGCTTTACCGAAGGGGGACACTGCGCCTGCTCTGAGACTTGTCAGGAAGCGGCATTGCAGGAAAAGGTGAAAAGGGTCAGTCATATCCTCAATAAGAAGAGCTCGTAAAATTTGCAATAAAAAGGTTTGTCACTGCTAAATGGGCAAAAGACCAATACCATTTATAAAGAAAAATGAGTCGTAAAATAAAAAATATGTTTAACTCTACAAATACGTAAATCAAAATAAGGTAACAATGAGATATCACTGTTCACAATTTTCCACAATGGCGTGTATTACTCTTATCAGAAGTAAAATCCTTTGTGTGTAAAACCATGACAGAGTTAACAGGCCAGGCACAGACGGAACATCAATGCCACAGAGGAAGGAAAAGGTGGATGTGGAGTGTGGTCCCAGGGCCCTCACCGCACAGACAGGACTGCGATGCCCAAGCCTTGCACGTGAGTCTTAGCGGCCCTCAGACTAAGTCTCGTAACTCCACCCTGCACATCTTTTGAAAAATCTGGGAGCGACAATTTTTAAGTCCATTTACCTGCATTGAAAAAAAGAATACCCACCTATATTCCTTTCAAATTTACCTATAAAACAATAGCAGTACCCCCAAAGTTATAGGGAATTAGGCACTTATATTTAGAACAATATCACCCTATTATTTTTTTAAATCTGGTGCTTACCTATATAATGTTAATGAACAGTGATGTATATGTTAATAAATATATAGCTAAAAAGTAATTCAAACCCTGAAGAAGTTTTAAAATTATAAATGAAACTCAAAAATGAAGTTAAATAGATCCTTTAAGAAGGGGCTGTATAATGATTCAGATTCACATCAATCGATTCCTGCGGCAAGCTTCGCTTTCACACTGAGGAATAAGTTAAGCCCCGTTGAACAAAATTTGGAAATCTTGCAGTAAATCTGCTGCTTAGGCAGTTGACCCGGCTGTGCTCGGTGGGCAGACTTCAGGGTGAGTTCAGCATTTCTGCAAACAAAAAGTTCCATGCGAACTGAGGAAGCAAAATCATCCTACATCCTTCCATGTAAAGGGCACAGAGCCAAAGAAGAAGTTTATGGAAGTTCTACTTGAATTCAGCATTCTCTATAGAAAACGAAAAGAATTCACGCAGCTATTTCTGAGGCTAAATCAGTTGGTTCTTCCATCTGTTTTCTAGTCCTGTTTAGCGGTTTAGAATGTGAAATATCCGTACACTCGAAATTTGCTGACAGTAGGCCTGGCATGTCCTTATCACACACACCCGGCAAAGGCAGCTGTGTGAGGCGGGCGAGGTGTGAGGAGCTACTGAGCTTGATCGTGGTCATTTCACAAAGCACACACGCATCGTGTTGTGCACCTAAACACCCACTGTCTTATTGTCAATTATAGCTCAACAAAGCTGAAAAAAGAAAAACCAAATAATTTGAAGGAAATGTGAGAAAAAAAAGGAGGCACCGATGGGGGAACCCCAAAACCCACTTATAACTCAAACGTTGGCTCAATTCTGACTGTACATCCATAGGCGATACTCTAATGACAGCAAGAAGGCTGAGAGAGCCGAAGAGAGGTTTTTTTAAGTATATTTTTTAAAAAAGCAAGTACGCTTTTTAGATCATCAAAAACAGAGTAAATATGCTGTCAGCAGCTCAGCTTTACAAGAAATGTCAAAGGAAGCTTTTCACCCTGAAAGGAAATGATATAAACTGGAAATCTTGATTGAAGGGAAGGAAGGAGACTAAATATGTGGGTTACTATACAGGTCTGTTTCCTTTTCCTAATTTCTTTAAAAGGTAATTGATTAAATCAAAAATAATAAATTTGTGTTTTGGGTTTAAAACACATGCAGAAGTGAAATGTGTGACAACAACCTAGGAGACAGGAAGAGAGGCGAGAGAAACGGCACTGCTGTAAGCTCCTTGCCCTGTGTCTAAGAGCATAAAGTTAATTCTAGACACATTATCAGAAGTTAGAGATACCACAATGCAGTCCCTTTATCCCGAGTAGGATGGAGCAGGCTGAGAGTAACCATGCCCAGCCACTTGGTTCGCTCCAGTTGAGCTCCAGTCAAGGGCGACTCCTGAATGACTAGGATGTTTCTAGGCCTTGAAACTCAAGGCTTTGGGTTCTTTTCCTGGCTTCTCCGTTTGAATGCATTTATTGAAAAGTCAACAGATAGCAAATGCTGACGAGAGTGTGCAGAAGAGGGGACCTTCGTGCACTGTGGGTGGCAACGCTGACAGATGGTGCAGCCACTGTGGAAAACAGTATGGAGCTTCCTCAACAATTAAACATATGACCCAGTGCTTCCACTTCTGAGAATTTATCAGAAGAAAGCAAAAGTACTGTGTTCACTTCTGAGAATTTATCAGAAGAAAGCAAAAATACTGTGTTCACTTCAGCACCATTGACAATAGCCAAGACATGGAAACCTCCTAGGTGTCTGCTGATAGATGAATGGCTAAAGTCATCCTTCACAAGGTGGTCCCAGGCTTGGCCCCAAAATACCCCTTCTCCTGACCTGACTCTCCCTGTCCCCCCGTCACACCACTCCCATGGTGAGCTCCGTGGCTCAATTCCTTCTACCCTAGACCTGCTGCTGTGGGCATCCTAACTTCTCTAGTTGCTTCTGCTTTTTTTTTTTTTTTTTTTGAGTTCTGTCTTCTTATCACTGTGGCACTTGTCCAGTTTTCCTGTTTGTTAACTCACCCTCTGGCTTGTCCCCTGGATGCCCTCCTTAGAGCCACCTCTGCAGGAAGTCCTGCTGGCATCGGCCCCAGCAATTTGGGCTTTGGTACCAAAAGGGTGGGCCCTGGGCATTCCGAACCTGATTCATCATAAAACCACAATAGAGATTTCCTAGAACCTTGGGGACAAATGAACCCTAAGGTCTCTAACATACAACCTCTACAAGGTAAAAGCCCTGTCTTCTTTCTATTGTTTTGCCATTCTTCAGGTAGTTTTGCAAATAGTTGATGACAGATTTTATACTCCAAGTTTTCTCTTTCTAATCTCAGTATCTCAATTCCTTTAGACACTGTCTCCAGCGGGCTTCCTTTAAATTAGCTTTAATAAATGACTGTCCCTTTTACAGCAGATGGTGGGCAGAAGTTTAAAACAATGTCCCATTTATACTCTGATCCTCTGGGACCAGAATAGGGTTTTGTATTAGTTATAGCCACTTGTACCTAGCCTTGTCCATGATGCAGATCAGGCTCGTTTAAGGTGCTTTTTCTGGAACCAATACATTAGCGACTTCCACCTGGATCCTCAGCCTCATCTCAGATCCAGGGGGTGGGACCAGCGAGGCCCTGTGGCCCACGGGAGGGGCAGAGTTTCCGCCGGGCTCTGCGGGGCCAGGCACACGGGGGCGGCGGCGGGGTCACACAGCCGCGCACCCCGTCTCCCGCTAACCGCACGGCCATGCCCCTCCCGTCCACTTAATGCGCAAGACGTTATTAGAGGGAAAACCTTCAGTCCTGGCAGTTGACGTCTCGATACCAGCAACCGACTTCTCGTCCTACACAACCGAAGGCGACACATCCGTGTGCCCGTCCGTCACAAGTGAGATTCCCCCGCATATGCTCTGGGGTCCCCGCCTGGTGCCCCTGCCCACGTTCTGTCCTCATTTCATGAGTTCCTCCAGCTGCCCCACACTGGCCCCAGAAGGTGAAAGAAACACATCTGATTCCTCACGTCTTACCGCGCCTCGTAATGACAGACTTCAAGGAGAAACACGAACCAGTTCACCCCGGTGTAACTTCCTTTCCTCTTCTTTCAAGCTCTTGTTATCACCGCTCCATTTTTCTTGTCAAAGCGTTAGAACCTTAACTTGGCCCACATTCTGTGCTGTGGGGCAGTGTTCCCCATTCCCCAGGTTAGTCATGCGTGTTCGTTAATTTAGTTTTTTGTGTGTTTGTTTGTTTTTTAATTGGAATGTGATTCTCGCCTCTGTCCTATCCCTGAAACATCCCTGTCTTTTAGGCTTGCCATCTGGCCCCTGACTTGGCTGACAGCAGGGTGTCAAACTCATTTTTGCCAGAGGCCACATCAGCCTCGGGGGTCAAATGTCTTTTAGGGGCTGTATAAATATAACTGCCCCTTAACAGCTAAGCGAGCCAGGTAGAAACCAAGTGCGGGGCTGGATAAAACAAGGCGGAGGGCCGGACTCACCCTGAAGGCCTTGTGTTTGCCACCCATGACTTCTAGGGTCCTCTGTTCTGTGCGGGTGGGCACCTGCGACCAGGCCTGGCCTCCTTGCTGTAACCAGAGTCCTCAAAGGGAAAAATCCGTGATGTTTCTCCGCAGTGTCTGCTGCAGAACAAAGCACCCAGCAGAAGGTGAGTGAAGACATGCTTTCTGAATAGAAGAGTAAGAACATCCATTTTTCTCCTCGGCTTCCTTCCCCTTGGATTCCGCTGCATGCATGCCCACTCCAGAGCCCCGAGTGAAGCTGTGTGCTAGTTAAAGAATAGATGTCACTAGATTCCCTTCCAAAAGGCCACAGCGCTCATGCCTCCAGCCACGGCTGGGGGTTCTCTCTTCTCCTTCCCACCTGGTAACAGGTGATCTGTGTCTCTTGAATCTCTGGTGGGCTTACATACTTCAAGTGGTGCTGCATCAGTGCACGTGTGCCTCCTCCTCGCCCTGGAATTAGCACTATTTTCATATGGTTTTTATCTTTTTGATGTTCACTTCTGTGGATTTGTTCTTTACGTGAATTTTACACACCTTCCCATGTTCCTGTTCAGTTGCTTGCCTCTTGTTATCAGCGTATAAACTCTTTGCAGGTTATTGATATCTATTATTGATATCTATTCTCTGCTTGACTGTAGCACAGTTAAAACTCTTTCCAGATACCTTGTTTACCAGTTGACTTTGTCTATTGTCCACTCTGCAGCTCATGCCTTTCAGCAGGATTTTATAGTTTTCTTTATAAACTTGTCAATGTTAGGAAACAACTTTTTTTCATTTCTACTTAGAAGTAGCAACATAAAGTAGCTGATGTTTGTATACTTATCTTGTATCCAACTCTTTTATTATTACCCCCTGCTCAGGTGGCTATTACTCCAATCTTTGGGTGACCTGGGGTTTCATTCACACCGTCAGCAAAGGCAGATCATTTGACTTCATCTTCTCCAACGCAGCTCTTTCACGTTCTTGTTTTGCATCCTATGGAACTTCTAAGACAATATCAATCAATCATGGTGGTGGTGTGTGCACCTGCCTAGCCCATAACGTTCACTTAACATGTTCTAGGATTTTATTTATTTTACAGAGGTATTTCTATTTCCTTTCACTCCTAACTTTCCCCCCTTTTCATTAAAAATGCTACATTTTCCTTTTTCATTAATAATGTATTTCCTTCCCCTAGTCCATTTCCAGGCATGTGTTAGTTTATATTATATGTATGTAATGTTCAACGTTCCCCCACGCAAGGACTCCTGCACTCAGACACACTTCTCCATGGCCCACACCTCCTCGTGACCCAGCAGGGTGTGGAGATGGAGGTGAGGAGGCAGGCGACCCGCGGAAGGGCAGGCAGGACTTAAGAGTCACAGAATGTGTCACAGCAGAAGCGGCACTAAGACCGAGGGATACAGCCAGGGCCACTGTGAGGAGCCGGGTTGTCTGTCTCTGGGAGACATGCCCCTACCAAGTCTGAGGCAGAGGCATGTGGAGGTGGTAGCTGGCAGGGGGCACAGGGGCAATAGTTACCCTGGGGGCAATAGTCAGAAGACCGCTGTCACTTGAATGTGAGGGACAAGGGCCCGACGACAGGGCAGAAGGGGAGATTCAGGAATGAGGTAGATCAGGCGGGTTCTGGTAGTGACCTAGATAAGATGACTAAAGGAGTTTGTGATTTTTTCCCATTGTGAATCCTAAGAATTCTCTGAGCCATCATTTTTATTGTTTCTGTAGTAAATTATTACAAACAGCATGGCTTAAAGCAGCAGAAATTTGTTATGTTACAGGTCTGGAGGTAAGCTGAGTCTTATGGAGCTAAAGTGAAGGCATCTGCAGGGGCACCTGCCGGGGGGTGGGCTCAGGGGAGAATCCATTTCCTGGCCATTTCCAACTTCTAAAGGCTCCTGCACTCCTTGGCGTGTGGCCCCTTCCTTCACGGCAAAGCCTCTGTTTCCACTGTCTCATTTCCTTTTCTGATGCTGCCCGTTTGTCCCCTCTTATGAGGGGACAATCTATGATTAGATTGGCCTACCTCAGTAACCCAGTGTAACGGCCCCATCTCATGACCCTTAATCATATCCTTTCCCAGGTGAGGGGACAGTCACAGCCCCCTGGGGTGAAGACATGGACAACAGCAGGGGGAGGGGTCACTAGTCAACCTACCCCACAAAAATCTGTGCTGAGCTTCTGTTTCCAAACAATCGGTTCCAGCTAAACACACACTAACTGGACTCTATCTTACTGCCTTTTCTGCTTGTTTGGGGCGCTACCACCCATTTGGGGTCAGGCTAGGTCTCTTTGGGCAGCTTTAATTCTTTCTCCGACTCTCAGTAGGACAGAACACCACGAAGCATTTCTTTTGCTTAAAAAAAGAAAAAACATTTTTTTTTTTGCTTTTCCACCTCTCTTCTTGCTGCACTTTTACCTCTTTATTTCAAAGTTTCTAAATTCATCAAGTCCAAATATACATTAAGATCAAACATGTGCTGCGCTTTGGGCCCAGAGCAATTTCCTCAAGAATTTGCTGGTGATGGCAGATGGCCCGTTTAAATATAAGAAGCCATGTGCTCCTTTTAAATTCAGCTGAAATGGGTAAGTGCCTGATGAACCTTCCTGGATGTTTAACATGCACCATCTGGGGTCCTTACGTTCTTCATAAACAAACAGCCAAAACGTATCTGGACTGCATCATCAGCTCTTCTTCCTTCCCACAATAAACTGAGGAGCACAGATATGTTTCTTTTTTAAATTGCTTCCCTCTGTCCGTCACAGACGCCTGAGCCTATGGAAGCCTGAACTAAGGGCAACATAGTGCAGAGAAGAGCAGTGTGGCGTCTAGTTCACTGTGGGTCCAGCTGCCACCAGCCTTGGGAAAAGGACTTACTCATTCTAGCTGAGTCATCTTATTGGTCCGATAATAGCCCTTAGCTGGGTTTTCCTACAAGTTAAGTAAACTGATCTGCACAGAGCACTTAATTTAGGGCAGATGGACAGTAAACTCTCAACACATAGTAACTATCAGTTCTTTTTATCACATCCCATTAAAAATGTGCCTAATGCACCAGAGATCTGCTCCAGCACTTGGTCCACCTGAAAATCCGAGACATCGCCGGGAAACTTCCCAGGCCCTTCTGTCGCTTGTGTTTTTAACTAACGTTACCCCCAACCCCTTCTATTGACCAAAAGAAGCATGCTGGTCTGTGCCCGTCCTTCTTCTAAGACCCCTAGGACATCGAGTTTCTTCCAAAAGGAAGCAGGAAGAAGAAAGGTGCGGTGCTGCTCCAGAATTTCTGTCACTATCTGGCACTTTTCTCCACCCCCTTCCTGGTAAACGTGCAAAACTGCTTTATAAGCCCCCGAAGTCTCTCCCGTGGCTGGGAGAGCTTGGAAGGCAGGACTCCGGTTACCAGCCCTACCCTGGCCGAGCGGGGGCTGCCCGGGAGTGACTGAAAGAAGGGCCCGAGCGCGCTGTGGTCAGCTAGGTGAGCCTGGGGGACACACAGTGTGGGGTGAGTGACCAGGCCGAAGACACAGACCAAATCCCAGAGCTGAGCGGCCGAAAATTCCTGAGCAGATCAAATGGATGACTAAAGCCAGCTGCTCGAGTGCAATAATTGAAAAGTAATGAAGTGGCAGTTTGTCTCCTGTCCCAGAATTTCCCTAAATCCTTCTTAACCTGCTCAGGTATCTGATGCCCACAGAGGGAAATGGTGCAGGACTGGGAGAGAGAACAGGTGATTCTGGAGGCAGCGAGTTGGGGGTTGCAGGAGGCACTGGGGCCCAGTTGGACCGACGGGACAGCAGGTGGACTCAGGCCTGCCGGACACTCTGACCTGTGTCTCTGCGTGGAGGGGCATCCTTAGCGCACAGCCGTGCTCAGGCCCTTCCTGGCTCTGAGCAGGGAAAGTGCGGAGTGACAGAGTGCAGGTCCTTCATGTCATCTTCTCTCCCCCAGGCCTTATTTGGAAATTCCAGCGTTGACTCGGTGCTGACAGGTGGTTCAAGTACTTTCCTCTCCTTTGCATTCTCTTCCAAGCAAACATTCAAACGCTTGGCAAGCCAAAGCTGCCGCCCCAAGTCTGGTTCTGGAAGCCCTGAATATTTATAGCCTTTTCAGAATTCCAAATGTCCGGCGCAGGTAGGATGCTGTTTTCACTTGGTTGCTGTTTGAAGATAAACTTGCCAAGGTCAACACACTAGAAAATAACTTTGTTTTGTTTTTTTAATTATTATACTTGTATTACATTCAAATTTGGGAAATGGAGAATGATACAAATAAGAACATAAGAACACCCTCACACCACTGTTGATGTTAACACTTTGCTTTCTTTTCCTTTCTGTAGCTTCTGTACATGGGTACAGACATGTAATGTTCTCATTTTTATGATGCTTTCAAATTTTATATACAATGTTCTGCTTTTATTAATCTATTATTTTATTATCCCATTATTGGAATATAAGCACTCCCTCACCCAATAAACATGTTTTTAAATGTCATTTTAATAGCTAAGTCATATTTGTTTCATCCAGGAACAGCATAAGAAAAGTGACTTCTCTTTCTCATGAATGTAGTGGCCCTGGAACTAAGAAACAGAATTCTAATGACCCCTAAAGGTGGGGAGCCAGGATGACGACCTGTGGGGACAGCCGGGGCACCAGGCATGGCAGGAAAATGCCGGCCCCTCACCAAGCCTCGGTGCCCTCAGGAACTGCCCTGACCCACTCGTCCCTTTCAGGGGCTCACCCTTCCGAGCCCAGCCCAGGCCCCGGGCTGCGTTCAGGGACCCCCACACTGGGTCCCACCGATTTTCCACCTTATTCTCACTGTGCCTGTGCCCACTCCCCCTACTCCTGCCAAATGGACCCATTTGCTTCTCCACATGGAACCTGGGACCTTTGTCCCCTCCACAGCAACACCCCCCTGTCCCCGTCACTCAAAGTGTCCCCACCCTTCCATATAGCGACTGCTCCTTGTCCAGGTGCTCCTGACACAGTTCCAACAGCTCCTGCTCTGCGCTGCTTCTCTCGCCCACCCCACACTTGTCTTCTGGAAGCCCATCCCACCATGTCCGACCCCGACGCAAAGAGTGGTAAGGACACTTGTGCCTCATGTTCTGCCCCTTCTCTCTCTTCTTGGCTTGTCTCCCACCCTCGAGCGACCTTCTCCCCATCGGGTGTTGGAGGCTCACCCAGCACCCTCTGCCTTCTCCCGCTGTTGCCCAAATATCGCATCCCTACGCAGTTGCTGTGTTCAGGGAGCTTCGGGGATGCAGAAAAGTGCTACTCTTTCTCCCTAATTGCCTTCTAATACCGTGGTTTTCCTGTGAGCTCAAATAACTCTGGCTTGAAATGGAAAACGGAGTGATTTTCTCTTTCTCGCTGGGGTTCTCTCTGCCCCCCAAAACCACAGGTGGGGGAGTGGGGGAGGCTGGGACAAGCATGACACGTGAGGAGAGTTTTGCCGACTTGGGCAGGAGTGGGCCCGGAAACTACAGAAGAGCTCTCAGCCCGGTGACGGAGAAGTAGGGGAGTCTGGCCATCTCCTCTGGAAGCTTGCAGTGAAGAGACGTGAAATGGGGTTGGAACCAGAAGGGAGCGCAGGACTGAGAGAAATTTGTGTTCCATTTTTTTCCCCTAAAATGGAAAGGATTAGACTCTCATGAAGAGCTAGTAGAGGTTGGGGGTTGAAGGCAGGAGGTTTGCAGGATACACCAAGGTTCCTGGAAAAGATGAGGAAATGGTTGCAGGGTGAGAAATCCTCCCCAGATTTCAAGCCTCAGTCATACACATTCTGGGAGTGAAAACAGATTGTTCTGATTAAACTAGAGCAATGTTTTCCAAATACAGGCGTCAGAATTGCCAGGGATATATATTAACATTTTGGATCCTTGGGCCCTGCCTAAAGCATCTCATTCAGTCCGTGTGAGACAGGCCTCTACTTTTAATGAGTGCCCCGTGAGTGTCTCAGGACGAAAAGAATTTGGAAAATATTTCTAGAACATTCTGAACCCCCAGTGCAGAACAGTCATAGGTAACTGGGAAATGACTAGGCTTTTTAAGGAAGAGGAACTCCAACCAAGAAGGAGAAGCAGGGCCTTGTGAGTTTGTCACAAGGGGACATGAACTTGTGTGGGCAGTGAGTGCTCTGCATGGGAGCAGAGTGGTTTCCATGGTAACGCCGACATGGCCATACACCTCGGCAGGACAAGGACAGAAACTGCAAGAGAAGGCAGCTGCTGGAGTCGGCTCCTTTTTCAAGTGAGCTTCCTGTGAATGTTCCTGAATTCCTAAATGCGGAGTCGACCTGGAGACAGAGTAATAGTTCACTTTCATCACACGTTTCACCTTCTGTGTTTCATGATCGCGTGTTGGGTTTTCAGCATGATAGCATTCAACGTCCGGGTAATGGAATGCATTTTAATTTCATGCACATTGGATTAAAGAAAGACACTAATAACATCCTGGATTAGTCTGTGATTTTAAATACCCTTTTACACAGGCTGAAATGCTCAGCAAGTTAGTTGAAGTTCTTCACAATATGGTTTGGTTTAGGAGTGATGTACTATGTTCTCCTTGCCTCTCAAAGTCACCATGATCTTATTCTTTTTTCAAAAAATGTATTGGAAAAAAAAATGTATTGGGGTGACATTAGTCAGTAACATTATATAGGTTTCAGGTGTACGAGTCTGTACTCTGTCATCTGTGTGTCGGATTGGGTGTTCATTACCCCAAGTCAAGCCTCCTATCACCATTTGTCCCTACTTTACCCTCTCCTGCCTCCCTAGCCCAACCCCCTTTCTTCCAGGAATCGGCCCGCTGTCAAATGAGAGGTACTTTGCTGTTGTTGCTTAATCTCTTCACCTTCCCCACCCAGCCCGACCCCCTTCCCTGTGCCCTCTGACAGCTGTCAACCTGCTCTTTGTATCTCCGAGTCTGTTTCTATTTGTTTGTTAGTTTATTTTATTATTTTCATCATTTTCTTTTTAAGACTGAAATGTTGCTTTTTTAATCACTGAATCAACTCTTTTTCCCCCCCTTCACAATGCCTTCAGGAGTCACCTCCAATGAAGAAAGAACTAAAAACAATGGAATTCTGTTTCTAAACAGCTTTGTCCTTCACTAACATCCAGGCATTTGATTCCGTTCAGTTCATATGCCTTTCTCACGCAAGCTTACAGATGAAAGATGAGTCTCTTTAGAGAGACATCATGTTCTTCAATACTAACAAACTCTCAAAAGCCACTACATGCATTGCTTTCAACAAGTGAAATGTTCGCTGTCATTGTGGCTGAAATAAAAGGCATTTCATAAAAACATCACCTACATCCCTTTTCTCTTTGTAGGGAGAGTGGCTATTAAATCCTTGCAGAAACTATTTCTTAGTATTGGGATTAACTTAAATGTTTGGTTTGTTTCTCAAACTCTATTCAAGTTGATAAGCAAGGGATTAAAAAAGAAGACTCCTGGTCCTTTGGCTAAATACAAAGAGAGAGCCTCTAAAATAGATGAAAGAAAATGACCTAAAGCATATGTAAATTTTCAAAGAATCACCATCCTTGACAGCCTTGAAGTTTACTGGTAGAAACTACATTTTAGGTACATGAAAACAGAAGCCCTTCAATTGCATAAGGTGACTGAACTCAACTGTTACCTTCCCCTGTCCTTTTAATGGTCACTTCAATTGGAATGAATACTTTCCCAAAATATGTAATTAGCAGAGCAAAAAAAGGCAGTTTTGGGGATTCAATATGGAAAGCAGATTTAAAAGAAGGAGGAGGAGGTGGGGGGAAAGGGGAGGAAAAGAAGGAGGAGGAAGAGGAGGAAGAGGAGGAGGAAGAGGAGGAGAAGAAGAACTGTCTGTGTTAGACCACTGTTTGAATCTGCGTTCATCAAGAACTGTTGGTGGGTGTGTACAGCTTTCCTTTATTTGTAAGCAAGCTTGAGTTCCCTGACATTTTTCCTAAATCATTTACCTGGAGCAGGAACAACCGTGGTTGTGACAGGTGGGCTGCCAGGAATTTTTCCCACCTGCTTTTGAGTCTTGGATTGACTATTGCAGTATCAAGGCAGGGGACAACTACCTTGCCAGCCTCATAAACACAAAAAGTGCTCTGGCAGCTGAGAACCATTACTTCCAGAAGTCTGCAGCAAGGTTGGAACCCATTTCTAAGAAAATGACACTATGAAGCATACCCTGAGGGAAATGAAAGTTCACCGTTATCCTGAAAGTGCTTCTGGAAAACCTCCCCAAGTCAACCATTTATTTCCTTCCCGCTAGAATAATAGGTGAATGAATGAGTTGGTTTTGTTTTCAGATTTATAGAGCACACGAAGCTAATCTACTTGAGGGGTGCCCTCCCCATAACCCCAGACAACCAGAGAAAGCTGACAGTCTTGTCCAGCGCAAGCCAGAGCCACGTCAGAGACCAGCAGGGTCAGACAACAAAATCCCTTCTCCCCAAAGGCCTGGCAGGTGCTCCTGTCGTGTGGCCAGCTGGCCTTCCTTCACCACCTCCAGCCTCACTTCTGCTCCTTCCTCTGGAAGCTCTTGGAACTAGGGTCAGGAGGAAGAGTTGAGAACCTCTGTGGTATCAAGGGTATAATGATCCACTGCTGTTTACCCCATGCTCTTGCCTTCGCAGAACTTTTGGAGGTCGAGAATCCAGCTCTTGCTCCTGCGCGGACTTCTCCTTTCACCGCAGGACAGATGGCGCTTGGGGAAGGAGGCATCACTTGTTCCTCTCTTTCTCTTCCTGGGCATAACCCTTTGCCCTCCTTATCTAGGCCTTTGATTTTCAAGAGTACTCTTTTTCATGTAAATTGTACGAACATTACCACCACCCATATCACAAACAGAGCAAAACAAGCAACCCTAAAAAGTCCTAGTGTGCCCCTTTCCAGGTGCTACCACCAAGAAGTGACTGCTATCCTGAGTTTAACACCAGGCGCTGTGCTTGCAGGCTCCAAGTTATATATAAATGAGATCACATTGTATGCACTTTTTTGTAAATGGAGGGTTTTTTCTTTCAGTCAATGTTAGCCAGGACCATGCAAAATAATGTTTATAGAAGCATTGCTCATAATAGGAAAAAAACTGGAAACAACCCAAATATTCATCAACATTAGAATAGAAAAATAAAGTGTGGAAAAATCTTATAGTACTATACTGTAATATAGAGTAATAAATACTATAGACTAATAAAAAATGAATGATCTATAGCTATGTACAACATGGGTGAATTATGTAAAAACATCATTTTGACTGAAAGAATAAAGTCATGGGCAAATGCACTATTTGAGTATATTTATATAAAATTCAAAACCGGCAAAACATAACTAAATAATGCTTTACATAGGGCTACCTACAAAGATCGAAATCTCTAGAGAATGGTTAATGCATGAAAAGAGCTATAACATGGTTCAAGGAGGCAGCTGATAATAAATAAACACAACTCTTACAAGTCCAGATTGCTTTACCATACAAAAAAGACTCAACATTTACAAAAGAAGACCAAAAGGGGATCATCATTAGGCCACGTGGAGAAAGTCACACAAGAGTGAGGTCACAAACAGCATTGTCCAGCGTCCCCGTACCGTGTCAGTACCGCCCAAAGACCCATCCACCCCGACACCGCAGGTCCAGTGTCTCGTACCTGGAAGTCAGCCTGGCGCCCTCTCACTTTGTCATTTGCCTGTGAAAACAGAAAACCCTGGCATTTGACAAAGAGGGAGTTGTCCGTGAACTTTATAGGGATCAAATTTTGTTACAGGAAATAAAATAAAAGGATGGCCTGGAGAGTCTGCCAGTCAACATGAACGTTTTTCTAAGATGCGTTAGGTTCGAACCGTCAGTGCAGGCAAGGCTGTTTAATTATTGGGAGCTCTGACTGCGGGCGCTGCTATTCCGAGGCATCTTGCTGCAGCGTCATTTTATGTTACATATGTACAGGTGGCGTCACTGTATATACACATGAGGGCCCACTGCAGTCACCACACCTCCACGGTCCTGCTGGCTTTCAGGCAGGCAGCTTTGGCGTCTTGCTCGCGCCAGAAGCACAGGCAGCCCGAGAGTGTGCGCGAGTTCACCGCGTGCCCGGAAGGCTCGGGTCTTTCTCGTGGAATGGCAGGAAGGACTCACGCTGATAAGCGTGTCTCCAGTGGACCACCGAGCGGCACCTACGCCTTTGACCTCTGCGCCTCCACGAGGCTGTAGGAGCCCTTCATGTTGGCTTTCCGGGCGAGGTACACAATCACCCCGATGGCTGGGATGAGCAAGGAGGAAGCGCAGTAGAGCAGGAGCAGCGCGGGGGAAAAGTACTCGTGGCTTTCTTTTTCTGGAAAATAACAACGTGGGCCATTAATGTCCGGTGCACAAAGAAACGGCCTACTAGTATTTACATGTTTTCCAGGGAAACTCGTTCTTGAAAGAGACACGAAACAAAGCAGGGCAAAGGGCCAGCTAGAGCCCAAACAACAGTGCTCTGGGCCACCCGCCGGTCAGGTGGCCGTGGCGTGGCCATGCGGGTCAAGGGGACAGCACCACCACCCACAAGGCTGGGCTCCAGAGGACTCAGCCTCACTTGTAGAATTGAAGGAGCGCGCAGCACTTTAGGGCTCATTTACAAGAGTGAGCATTGGAGAGGTGTGCTTGCTCCAGGAAATATATCTACTGAAGGACTGGGACCCACACCCTGGCTGGTGTGGTTCAGTGGATTGGGCGCTGGCCTGCGAACCAAAGGGTCGCTGGTTCGATTTCCAGTCCGGGCACATGCCTGGGTTGTGGGCCAGGTCCCCATCTTGGGGTGCGGAAGAGGCAACCACACATGGATGTTTCATTTCCTCTCCTTCTCCCTCCCTTCCCTTCTATCATCTAAAAATAAATAAATAAACTCTCTTGAAAAAAGGAACTAGGATGCCATCATCATGAATTGCCTTGACTAACCAGGTGTCCAATCAAATCCTTGTAAATCTGGAGTACGATCATGACATCAAACCCTACACATGAGATAATTAGCAAAGGGTTCTTCCCCATGGCTTTCTCAGAGATACACAGGAAACTTTATATTTTGTATCTCTGAAGTAGGGCATGTTACTGTATGTTATTCCCCTTCGGTATGAGTATCATCTCTTGATAAACTGAAGTTTTTGAATAGTATCGTATTCTAGCATAAATGTTGCTTACTCAAAGAGTCATTCATCCTCTCACCCACATCTCCCCTAACCTAAATTAGAAGCCCTGATGTCCTTTTTAATCATGTTTTTCAATTCTTTTTTTTTAATTTATTGTTGTTGTATTACAGTTGTTTCATTTTTAGCCCTGATATTCTTTTATAACCTACTGTTCCTAAATAGCTCTGATCACAGCTTGTAATTCAACATTTGTTCACATGTTTTTCCCCTCGGGCATCCTCAGTAAAACACACCTTTGCTGTTAATGGTTCCCAGAGCAACACTGAAATACAATTTTCTATGAGCGGTATAACCACTGAAAATCCTCCCAACTATGTCTATCATTGGAACACATTCAGACCAAAACCAAACTGAGCCCATTTTAAAACTCAGCTAAATACAAAGGAAAAGTGGTTCAGACTACCCAGGTAGAATATCAGATTCTTGTTTCCACTCATTTGTAGTTATTTTAAACCATGTTTAGCCTCGGGGCCTGAATCTTCCACCTGACTGCCCAACATACTCTGAGCAATAAGTGAAAATGGCACATGTACGTTACTAACTTAACAAAGCAATTAGGAAAGGTAGCGATGTGTGAGAGAAAGAGTTGGAAAGTGGAGAAGCTCTGATATGTCTTTAAAGAGAATTGTCAGCTCTGAACAGAATTACAAAAATGTTAGGGGTCACATTTCTCGGGGCCAGGGTCCTTAAAGGTAGACTGGAGGCACCGAGGATTACAGGAAGGAGGGACACACATGTTTCAACTTACTCATAACTGAGACCTGAGACCTCAAGCTGTGTGGACTCATCGCCCACCTTGCTGGAAGCACGGATTACATACACACACACACACACACACACACATGCTGCTAAGTCCAGCATCCCCGGCCAGGGGCTGTGAAGGGCATTGGGTTGCTGGCGGTCCCATTCTCGCCAAGCTCAGCTTCCAGCCCACAGCGGGAGCCCATGAGCTTTCAGGGAGTGGGAGGCTGGTTAGAAAACGCAGGTCTTACTGTTGGCTTTCACCCAGGGTTTAAAAGCTGAAGGGGCCCTGGAGTTTCACTGCCCGCTCCCCTCCTCTCCACTAGAATAGGGCAGAATAGACAAGGGGCTGGGATTTTTAAGGAGGCCATTCTGTAGTCTAGAGACTTGTTTATGTTCTGCATGGAGATGGCCACTCCAAATTATTATCTGAAAAGTGTCAACCCAGAAAATACGCAGTTACTCCGTGTTCAGAGACTGGCGTTCTACTCCTGTCAGGAAGGAAACGGGTCTGGGAGGGACCCTCCAGTCTTCTATGCGCCACTCCTACCTCTTCAGTTTTCTTGTAACCCACAGGGAGGGATTTCGAAAATATGTTAAAACATATAGGAGACACCAATGATACACTGTCAGTCTTGCAAAAGCAGATGGGAACTTGGCACTAGTCAACACAGAAGGACAACCTCCTGGCCAGACTCCGTCATTCCGAGCAGCTCCCCAGTTGCGGAGCTCAGCTCCACTTTCACCAACTTGTTCACCTAATCCTAGAGGGTCTTCCCGGGCCACCACAATTCTGACCTGTGCTTAAAAAGGATGAAAAATGGAAACAGAACCCAAACTCTAACCTTTAACATCAAGGGTTATACTTCTTAGCTCGTGTTTAGATTCACATCCGTAGACTCCCGCGTCCTCTAACTGAGCCTGGTAGATGGTATACGCCCCTTCTACAGACTCTAGTATGGTGTCGCCTGTCTCTGCCTTCTTCTTCAGGATTATCCGTGTTTGGGGATCATGTCCACATGTACAGGAGATAGTGACAGTGTCTCCCTCCATGACATTCTCAGAAGGGGACGCTCTAAGTTGCATGTCTTTTGGAGTGACTGTAAAGAGAATTTGAAAGGCACCTCTGATTGGGTGAAACGTAAACCAGTTCCTCATTCATGTAATAGCAGCAACAATAGCTACCACAGAGCTATTTGGGGTCACTGTTTGCCTTCCATGTTTAGAGGGATGTGTAAAGATACCAAGCATGGCCTGGCTTGTTGGAAATTATCATGTTTTTAAGAAAAGAAGACATTTCCTATGCTTCTCACATGTCTCTTAATATACGTAATTCTTTACCCTGCTGAGCTGAAAGTGGGTGTTTAATGAACAACTACAGGAGTCCAATGTGAAAAAGAATCCTTTTTCGGCTGCATTGTGAGGCAACCAAAATGGTTTGCCCTTCCTTGAAGGATAAAGGCCTTCGTGGGCTGGACTACTTCAGGCCACAAAGTTCAGTGTGCAGAGATGCTTCCTTCCTGCTCCTAACAATCACGACCACTGTCTACTAAGTGCCAGGCCTGGGCCTGGGTACTGGACGCACAGCCTCACTGGTATGACGTAAGCCATGGATGGAGGGGCCCTGTCACTGACAGAGTCTTAGGACAAGCCACTTGGGTGGGTTGTGAGGAAGTGCTACTGTCCCGGGCACTTTCCATGCAAAGGAACCATCATGAGCTCTTCAAAACCCTCAACACACTTTCCAAAGAAGACTTTGGCATCATCTCCTCTGGGACTGTCTACACTTTCTTTTTTATATCTGTTTCCTTAACCAGGTTAGGGAAGTTTGTCATCATTATCTTTTTCAAATAGCTTTTAAATACCTTGCTCTCTCACTTCTCCTTCTGGCACTCCTGCGATACTAATGTTAGTACACTTGACGTTTTCCTAGAGACTCCTTATACTTTCTTTTTTTTTTTTTTTTTTTTTTTTTGTATTCTTGGCAGTTAGTTACCTACAAGGGAGCTCCCATAAAGCTATCAGCTGATTTCTCAACTGCAACTTTTCAGGCCAGAAGGGACCGGCATGAAAAATTCCATGATGAAAAGCAGAGACACACAACCAAGATTACTCTACCCAGCAAAGCTACCATTTTGAATAGAAGATAAAGTGCTTCCCAGACAAGAAAAAGCCAAAGGGGTTCATCCCCACCAAACCAGTATTACAAGAAATGTTAAAAGGCGTTATTTAAAGAGAAGAATAAAAAGGATAAAAAATACTAATACTAAAATGGCAATAAGTACTTATCTATCAACAATTACTTTAAATGCAAATGGATTAAATACTCCAATTAAAAGATGTATAGTGACTGAATATATAACAAAACAAGAACCTCACATACACCATCAACAAGAAACTCGACTCAGATGGAAAGATACGTACAAACTGAAAGTAATGGGATGGAAAAAATATTTCATGGAAATGGAAACAAACAAAAAGCTGGGGTAGCAAAGCTTACACCAGACAAAATGGAAACAAAGGCTGTTAAAAGAGACAAAGAAGGGCCTAGCAACTCCACTTTAGGTACTCATCCAAAGAAACTCAAAACACGTGATTGAAAAGACAAATACAGCCATATGTTCATTGCAACATTATTTACAATAGCCAAGATGCGGACGCAACCTAGGTGTCCCTCAACAGATGAGTGGATAAAGAAGAGGTGGCGTATTTACACAATGGAATGTGACTCAGCCATTAAAAAGAATGAAATCTTGCCATCTACACCAACTTGGACCTAGAGGGAATTGTGCTGAGTAGCACAGAGAAAGACAAATGCCATATGATTTTGCTTCTTTCTATGTAGAATCTAAAATAACAAAAAACAAAATAAATGACCAAGTAGAGCAGAAACAGACTCACAGAATCAGAGAATAAATAATGGTTGCCACGTGGGAAGGTGGGGTGCTGGATGAACAGGGTGAAGGGATTAGAAGTACACATGGGTAGTTACAGAATAGTCACATTACAGGATAGTCACAGGGATGTAAGTGCAGCATAAAGAATATAGTCAGTAATACTGTATTAACTATGTATGGTATCACATGGGTACTAAATTTGATCAGGGTGATCACTTTGTAAGCTATAGAAATGTCTAATTACATACACCTGAAATGAATATAATACTGCATGTTAACCGTAATTTTCAAACGTTTTAAATTTACGAAGAGAACTTTGTATAAAACCAGTAATTCACCTTGGATAATTAACTTAATGTCTTCTCTGCTTATTCCAGCCTGGTTACTAGCTTCACACACGTAAATGCCAGCATCTCCCCTCTTTGCAGAGATCAAGGTGAGAGTCGTCTTCTCAGAGAGAAACTGCAGGCTCCCATTGTTCAGCTTCCTGCACCACCGGATTTTCGGAGCCGGAAGCCCATCACTACAGCAGGTCATGTTCACAGAATGACCTTCCTCCAGGGTGGAAGAGGGGCTGACCATGATGGATGTATTGCTGGGGGCAACTGAAAAGGGAAGGACACTTGTTAACTTAACCCCTTATGCCCTGAGTTCCACAGAGTTCTGATAATGTAGTAAAGCTGGGCTGCGCAATCCATGGATTCAGAGAGTCTCTAAAACTTGACAACTTTACAGAAGGAGGCTTGGGTGCCCCTGTGCTTTAGCAGATGCAGCGTCTTAGACAGAAAAAACAGACATGAAACAATATTTTCTAGTAGAAAGTAGTTCTGCGGAAACGCTTGCTATCAAAGAGTGGACGACCAGTGACAGCGGATATTGACATTTATGGCACGTTGCACATGACCACAGGTTATTTGAATCTCCTGTGAAAAGCAGTTGGTGTCCTGCCCCTGGACCCAGGCTCCCTGTGACTCGCCGTGACCAACATGTCGTGGAAGACCTGCGAGCACAAGCCTTAGGAGGCAGTTTTCACTGTCACCATGTTGAGACCCTGCGCTCTAGGGACTGCGCCCAGACCACCTCCCTTGAGGGTGAGCCAGCACATGGAGAGGGGAGGCCCAGACACCCCAGAAAAGGCCCCAGACGTGTAAGGGAGGCGATGTGCGACAGCCAGCCCCCGACCAGCCAGCCAACCCGCACGGGTGAGTCCACCTCCTACGCTGTGGAACAGACGCCATTTAAGCAATTGCCAGCACACGGGACTACGGGCTGGTAAGTGGCGACTGGTTTGTGTGTTGGGGGTGGTTTGTTATAATAATGATGATTTTGAAATTGTTTTCCATTTTTTTGTTCACAGAGGCTTTAACTCTTAACCTCATGCTAAGTCCTGCCTGGCCAACATGGTAAAGAAGACGGTGAAGGGATGAACCAGAGAACATGTATGCACAGCCCACGGACACGGACAACAGTATGAGCGCCGACTAGGCAGGGGCGGCATGGAGGCGGGGAAGGGGCGAGGAAGTAGGAGCAACAGTCCAGCGTCAACAGCAAAATTAGAAAAGAAGACAGAAACCCCCACGCAGCCGTGGCTTCATCATCACTCACTGTTCACATGGAGGGTCTGAGTTCGCTGCCTTTGCAGGGGACCCGAGTCCATTCCATCCACCTGTAACTGAGCCCGGCAAGTCAGCACTTTGCCAGTGTCTTCCGTGGTGGGCGTGAAGGTCACGGCCAAACTCCTGGTCTCTAGGGACTTCTTGCCTGCGTCCTCCAAAAAGCTTTTCTTCTCCATCACCCTCTCCCCCTTCAGCAGCTGGATCTCCAGCCGGTCTGGCGGGTACACGTCAGGAACCTTGCAGCTCACTGTCACTGGGCTTCCGCTCACTAATCCACCACTCATCTCAATTTCCGGGTCTCTGGGGAATGCTGCAGATATCAAGCAGAAGCGATCTTTATAAGGGGCCGTTCAACGAAGAAACGGAACCAATATTGAGTGCAAAGGTCTCAAAGACAGCTTTAAGTCCCTTGGGATACAGTGATCCCCAATATATAAGCAAGAACGTTACGTATAACTATTTATGATATTAAATACAAGGTCTGCCCCGAAAGGATCCATCACACTTTTAACTGTATTGGCATTGGATCGATACTTTCAGGACAGACCTCGTATGAAGCATGCTGGAGACAAACCAAGAGTAAATGAAGCTATCAAGTAGTAAATAGACTTAGTTTTTCTTCTTAGTGATGTAATCTTCCTGAGAGTCCCGGAGCGACTTTTCAAAGGACATGTAAGCTTTCACCATCTTATTTAGTGACCCCACATTTTAAATGGTTTCAATATTTGCCATGAGATATTGAGTGTTTACTGTGTACTCGTCCCTGACTCTAGCTCAGTCTTCAAAACAGCCTGACAAATGGCTATTGTGCAATGCACTTTACAGCTGGAGAACTGACAGAGAACTTGTTTCAGAGCAAGGAAAGCTTGCAAAACTTGCAGAGGCTAAGAGGCTTCCTTTAGGCCTTGTATCTAGGAAGTTGCTGACTTTAGATAAAAACTGATACCTCTCTGGGCTCAGAGATCAAACTTGGCTTCGCAGAGCCCTGCCAGCTTCTTGGTATCAGTGAAGCATTCAGACATTTCCATGGCCAAGTTTAGGCAGCATGTTTTAAATATTTCTCAGACAATACTTGGTAGTTCAGAAAAAAAAACTGTAAGAACTTTTGGTTCTGAATACTATTTATCCGACCTCTTAGTCGCACCGATAAAAGCAAGACTAAAGCAGTTACCCAGAGCAAGGACAATGTTAACATTTTTTCCCCTATGTCACGTGTTGTTGAAGTGACACATCCGCAAATATTTACACATCGCAATGAGATATCCCTGCTGTCCTCATTTCTGTTGGAAATGTGCCTGCATTCGCGGAGGCTGTCCTCTGGGTAATAGGAAAACATGGAAAAATTCACCCTTCGCAGCTAGACTGGACCTCGTTTCAAACAAACCCTGAAACTCCAGCAATGTGGAATTCATCGCGATCTGCAGTTGTCAAGGGTTCTTAGTAAGGGGACCCGAACAGCAAGTGACAGTGTAGGGTGTGTGTGCTGCTCAGCCAACATTATTAGCACCTGCTGTCACCTCCTGCCTCTGCCTGGCACCTCAGCTGCCGCCCCTGAGCCGCCCGCTCTGACAGCCCCTCTCCCTGTCTCCCCTGATGGTTTTGTCTGCTCCTCAGAGCCCCTCCTTCCCTATCCTGCCCATCCACTTTCCAAATATGCCTTCCAAACAGGAGGCTCGGGGCTCACCCTGGGGGCTGATGCTGAGCAGCACGGGTCCATCTCCAAGTATCCGAATGGGCACTGACCCCTTCTCTCTGCTCACTGTCACCTCGGACACCCACCCCTTACACAGAGTGGGGATAGAAGGCAGTGAGCATGCAGTGTGTCCCTGCGCATACCAGATGCGGTGCTGACAGGACACTAGGGCTGCAGCTGCCATGCATGTGCAGCATCTGTGCTGAAGACTTAGGCCAATTAAGCTGCCTTGGAAATTCTGGTCTGGAAAGTTAGGGACCATTCCCAGTGCTACATGCCTTTTCTAAACACAGGGCCTCATTGTTCCCCAGACTGGCATCACGTTTCTTCCACCGGGAAAATGAACGAACGAACAAACAAAAAACAGATGGTTCTGAAAAGCACTCACAGTAGAGGTCCACCTTAATTCCCCTTTCCCGTTTCTTGCGTCCGTGTCCACAGGTGGCGGTGCACAGGTAGGAGTGCTCGTTCTCGAAGCCCACGGAGCTCAGGGTCAGCGTGGACACGGTCCCCTGGCTCTGCTCCTGCCCGTGCAAAGGGCTGTCTATCTGGGTCCTCCAGGAGAAAGAGGGGGCCTCACAGCCCGTGACAGCACACGTCAACACGACGGAGTCCCCCATTAGGGCAGCAACCTGGGGTCCTGGGGAGACCTCCACAGTGAATGGTTTTTCTGGGGGGAAAGCACAGGAGGAAAGGAAGGTCAGGTCACTTTCTTCTTTCAACACATTCCAACACATG
Source organism: Noctilio leporinus (assembly GCA_004026585.1). Classification (NCBI taxonomy): domain Eukaryota; kingdom Metazoa; phylum Chordata; class Mammalia; order Chiroptera; family Noctilionidae; genus Noctilio; species Noctilio leporinus. The sequence goes on from PVIW01009461.1 coordinate 23,953, forward strand.
GGCTTTTTTCTTTCCTTCTGGTTTCTTTCAGGCGGACATCTGTGCCAACAAGTTGCTCTTTGCCACCTGGGGACCATCAGGATGGACCACATCTTATAAGAACAAACCCACCATGGTTCACTCATTCACTCATTGAACATGATGAATGTGGATAAAAATGTGTCACGGCAGGGGGCGACACCTTTTCATAACCATCATTCCGTCTCTGCTCAAATCTAGTTGATCAGACCCCTGTAATCACGGATAACAACTCAAATAATGTAAGAGGTTCCAGGGGGTTCAGCCTTGTGTAAAGCACTTTACACTTTATCTTGTTTAATCCTCACAACCACTTCAGAAGCTGTTGCCGTTAGTTCTTCTCCTCCTCTCCTCCTTGAGGAAACTCAAGCTCAGAAAGGTGAACTAACTTTCATCCAGCTTTCAAGTGGCAAGATTAAGCCTTGAAGCCAGCTGGGTCTGGTTCAAGATGCCAGCTTTTCAGCTGCTCAAACAGCTAAATCCGGTCACCTTCAGGAGGGGGTAAGTCCTAAGAGGTGCCGAAAAAAAGCTACAGAATCATGTCTTCTAATTAGATACAGTGCCCATAATGGCCCAGCGCTGAGAGCTGCGTGCCAGCCAAATAGTATAAAGTTTTACCATTATACTAATAGTATAATAGCTGGTAGTCACACCGAAGAAGCAAAGTCCCAAGTCCAAGCATTAAAGTGACATGGAAGCCCCCTCAAAAGTTTGATGCAAAATAAAAATACCATTAACGTAAGGGCTGAAAACCGAATAGGAGGGCCCACTCCTGAGACCCCAACCCCCAGGAAAGCCCTTTGCTGCCAGTGTTTCCCGCTGGGCATGCCACCGTCTAAGGAGGAAGCGGATTGGACATCTCCGCTTGGTCCCCTGAAGAAACTGGGAGATGGGGGAGCTGGGCAGCTCGGAAGGGGACAGACCATAGTCCACGGAAAATCACTAGCACCGTCCGTGTAAGTAGCAGGCTAGGGGTGGGAGACAGAAATCTCAGCCTATAAATAATCCCTTCCGGGCCAGAAGTCACTGTCCATTAGCTGGTTCTGATCCTGACATGGCAGCATCTTGCAGAGAATGCTTGCCTCAGATGAGCTCAGCAGACTGTGAGGCTGTTAGATTGGGAAAGGGGAATTCCTCACATCTGAGAATGGGAACTGAGAAAGAGCCACTTCCTGCCCGTGAATGAGCCTCAGATAGTTTTTTTCCTTTTTCTTTGTACAGTGGCTGTGTCTGTTAGCCCAAGAATTTGTGGCTCCTATGGAAGGACCTGCTGGGCGAGGGAAAGTCCTTGGGAAGTTCAGTTCTCTCTTTGGTACTTCAGCTGTTCGTGCCCCGGGATGTCGAGGACACTTGCTACCCACAGACGTGGTTCCCTCTCCCTGAAACTGGACGAAGCTTTGGAGGGGTGGATTTTTTAACCCCGGTCTCCCCACCAGGCTCACCACACCTATCCGACTTCACCTCCGGATGGCAAGTGTGAGTTTTATTTCTCCAACTGCCCAAGCTTACACTTCATGTTCTCCTACATGAAAAATGTGAGTTGCCCAATGCTTATCATGTATTCAGCCCACATTTCCTGAGCACCTACTGCGCAGCAGGTGTTCTAAGCAGTGCGAAGTGTAAGATGGCCCACCAAGCTAGGCCATCAATGAAACAGGAAGCAATTCTGGCATCGAAGTGGCCTTGCTGGTGCTCAAATCCCAATGACAGCATCTTTATCTTTCTTTCTATGTTCTACTTACCTTGAACAATCAACTCCACCTCTTTTCTGTCTTCCCCGACCAGGTTAACTCCCGCACACACGTAAATTCCAGAATCTTCCATCCTCATCGCAATTAAAGTGAGAGTTGCATTTCCAGAAAGGGGCTGCAGGTTCCCATTATCTAATTTCTTGCTCCAGAAAATCTGCGGGGCTGGCAGGCCTTCACTGGAACACGTCATTGTCACAGAGCCACCTTCCTGCAGCTTTGTGGAGGGGCTCACCGAGACAACGGTGTTATGGGGTGAGACTGGAAAGACAGGGCACAGAATGAGCAATTGCTAAGCACCATCTTGGTCCAACAGGGATAACGTGTCCCTCTCGGAGACCACGCACATTTATGTGCGCCCACAAATTTGACGCACTTACTGTGTCAGGTTGGTATCGAGAATTGTGGAGCCCTAGAAGGCAGACGATCTAGTTTCTGACTATTTTGATTGGGTTAATTTGGCGGGGGGGATGTTGGGTATTTTCAATTGGCTATGGATACTCAGAAATTGAGAAAGACCCTTAAGGTGGTTCAGTGTCCCAGGTGAGGTTGGGAACCCTTGCCCAGTGGCCATCTAAGCCTCCCACTGCACTCTGGGCGCGAGGTATGCCAACGCCTCACGAAACAGCCCATGTGACTTTTGAACATCTCTAATTATGAGATGGTCTTCCCCTACTGAGCTGAAGTCTTCCCCTTTGTCACTAACTTCCACGTGGTGGCCATAGTTCAGTCTACTGCTGTTACAGGATAAATTAAATCTGTTTTCCACAGGACTATCTCAAATATGTCATGACGGCTCCCTTTTCCAAAGTTTTGTATTCTCTAGGGAAACGATCCCCTAGCTTGACTATTGTTTTCAAAACATGAATAAGCCTTTTTCATCTGGTTCTCTTTCCAACACTCCCTGAGCAGCAGTACCGCTTTGCAGCGTGGGCTCCAAAGCAGGACGCCACCCTGAGTCCAGCACAGTGTGGACCCCTGCGCAGTTCAGGGGTGGGGAGACCACCCTGAAACCCCGGCAGCCCTCCACGTGCAGCAAGGGAAGCCTGTCTCCATTCTCCCGCCCACGCTGCATGTGGACTTGAACTCGCACGTACACACAGAGTAAGCACTACTTGATGAGACCCAGACTTTCCAGGGCACAGTATACGTTTACAAGCATGGTTGAAAATTGTACCAGCTGAACCCCTTTTCCATCAGGGAGCGTTACCATTTCCCTTTGCTAGACTGGGAAATGGAGAAATTACACACAGTTAATGGAACCAGAAGTCAAAGCCAGTGCTCTTTTCATTGAAATACATTGTTGACAGATATTTCATTCTCAGAGAACAGAAGTGAACTAAAACAAGTTGCTTTTTGACTTAGCGGCACAGTGTAAGGCTGTGCGTGTCCAAGGCTAGACTCCCCAAAAGACGAACCCACGTCCCACAAGCACTTACTGTAGACTTGCATCTTCTTGGTGGCCATCCTCTCTTGGAGCTCCGCACCAATTCCATCGATATGCAACTTAGCTCGGCAAACAAGAGCTTTCCCATTATCCTCCCTGCTGGGAGTGAAGGCCACTTCCACACTCTTGGTCACCAGGGACTTTTTTTCTGTTGGCTCTAGAAACTCCTGACTTTTCAAGAGATGGTCGTCCTTCAGCAAATCCATCACCAGCCTGTCAAACGGGTAAACATCGGGCACCAAACATGTGGCTGTGACCGGCTTCCCAACCTCCAGAGGGCCACTCAGCTGAATCTCCGGGTCTGTAGGGAAGGCTGCAAAGGGCAAATGAAAACGAATGTGAGTGGGCCTCCTGCTCATGTCGTACTAGGTCCCTTAGTGACTTAATGCCATGCAAACCAAATCAAATGTGTTTGTTAATGCAGCCTTGACTCATTGTTCAAACAGCCCTTCATGGGTTGAATAGGTTCCTAAGTCGGAATCAGTCACCCTTTAGCAAACTCTTCAGTTCTGATCCTGTGTGCACCAAGGTTTGCATGTTACTGGTGCCAGAGGAGGGAGACGAAATTAATGTTTATTAAATGCTTATACGTGTCCATCCTTGTGCCATTCAGTTAACACAAATGCTTTTATTTTTCCTCACAAGAACCCTAAAAGTAGAGACCATACATTACAGATAAGAAAACACAGGCTCAGTACAATTGCATAACTAGCCCAAACTCACAGGGCTGGTAAGTTTCAAGTCTGGATTAAACTCAGGATTTCTATTATCCTGTATGGCTGCTGCAGCTTTATATTATGTTCTAATATAATATTCTCTTGTTTTAGGACAGATATATTTCTATTTTCCAGGTTAGGAACTGGAGGCTCAAGATGCCATTGCAAAGAACAGCGATTGGGCAAGATGGGCTAAGAAACGAAGAAGAGGGATGTTAAGTCATGGGCTTCCACCATGGGGGGTGGGGTCTTCCAGGCACCAACCCACCAGGACGGGACGCCTGGGCAGCCTGGAACTTCTGGAAGGCAGACCTGCCTCCATGTCCTAACCAGCACGCACTTGACCCTCTCCATGCCAAGGGCAGACACTGCTCCAGGGAGCCACCCATCCCCACCAAGGGCGACCTCTTCCTTCCAGGCCTGCGTGACGGCGGTCCCTGGGAGGGAGTCAAGCCCCTGCAAGGGCAGCACAAGGGCCTCAGCTCTAAAGAACATTACACCCCAATGCGGAACAAAGGCAGCTAAACATAATGAGAGACAGACAGGCTTCGAGGAAAACTTCAGGCAAGCTCATTAAAGCTAGAAGGGAGGGTCTTCCTCTCTCTCTCTGTCTCTCTCTCATCTTCAGCCATTTGGTGCTCATAAGTGAAGGCGAAGGAACTGGAAACCTTTTTTTTTTTTTGACTTCTAGACTAATTTTTTTTTTAAATTTTCTTGTTGTTGTATTACATCCATCCCCTTTTTGCTCCCCTCTGTCCCCCTAGGAACTGGAAACCTTTTGCATGAAAGAAACACAGTCTTTTCCATTTTCCCACCCATAACTTCAGTCCCTGTATCCTGCAGGAACTGTTCCTATAGTCCTCACTGTGCTGCCAGGTAACCTGAGAACGTGCGGCTTCCCCCTGTATTTACACAAGGGGGCCCGACAAGGAGCCCCGGGGGCTGTACACAAGTAAATGGTGCGTGTACAGCCAGCCTCACTGAAAGCAGCCCGCCAGGCTGTTTCTTGGGAAGCGTCAGCAGCACATGGGGCTTGTTGAAGGATCAGTTACTGGAAAGTCAAGCTCCACTGCAGTAGAAGGGAAGCCACGCAATTCTAAAATAATCCGATGAGGGCTTCGTGAAGAGGCCCTACCATTCATTTCTTGTATTTTTGGTGTTTGTTTGTATGTTTTAAGAGTGGTCATCAGTAAGCAAAGGCAACGATTTATTTCAGGTCCGTGTTTCACACTTGCTAACTTTATTTGCTGGCTCGAGAACAGATTGGGATGCATTTTGGGAGAAGGGAAAATGAGGAGTATTTATTTACATACACAAAGCTAATCTAATTCATTATCCAAATGCCCCTGAGCATTAAGGATCAATGACAACACAAACAACAACAAACTCTTAAGCTGCTGTACGCCACAATCAAGTGACTGGCGTGTACACCGATACCTTTCTTGTGTCTAAGTGGAAAACATTTGTATAGCTGCCTACCACTAAATTACACGTGTCCTGATTCTAAGCACCCAATTGCACAAGACTCAATGAGTGGAAAATCCCTGACCGATGGAAGTCATTAATCATTTACACGCATGGCTAAGTAAACATGTAAGGACAGAATCCAACAGGAATTTTTGAAAAGTGGAAGAAAAAGAACCTTACAGATCGTCCTTTGAGGGCTAAGAAAAGCAAAAAAGCCCAGAGCGGCTGCGTCTGACCCATGGTCACCATGCCTGTGGCAGAATTGGAAAGAGAAACCCGATTCCAGTCTGGCTCTGGACTCAGCTATCTCTAACATTCTTGGTACAACAAGTCCTCTAGCCAAGACCCTAGATGTGGACATTTTCTCCTTTTTAAAATATCCTTTTTAGAAACTTGCTTTACAGCCAACTTGACAGAAAAAAATCAAAGGTTCTCCAGAGTACTCACAGTAGATGTGCACCTGGATTTCTTTCTCCTCTTTCCTGGACCCGCAGGTGGCGGTACACAGGTAGGAGTGCTCATTCCCGAAGCCCACGGGATCCAGGACCAGGATGGACGTGGTCTCCACGTTCCTCACCTTCCCGTTCAGTGGGCTGTCGATCTGAGTTCGCCAGGAGAACGAGGGCGCCTCACAGCCCGTCGCCCTACAACTGATGGAAACGGAGGCGCCGATCTGAGCCGTGATTTGGGATTCAGGGATGATCTCAATTTTAAAAGCTTGCGCTATAAAGGGGGAAAGAGAAAAGCAAAGTTACACTGGTTTGCTCAGTATTCTATTCACTTCCATTCTGGGGTGATGTCCACCGGAGGACCCGGCCACGTTTTCCTCAGCTGCCCCCAGCCAACTGCACGGGAGCCAGCAAAGGCCTTGGCCTCCCTCCAAAGACAGTGTCGAAGACACCTTCCCTTAGGGGACTCTCCGCCCCAACCTTGAAGGGGTTTCTCAGGCTTGTTTTATAATTTGCTAAGTCTGACTCCTTATGAAGCCCAGGAAACTAAATCAATAGATCTTACAGAGACAGAATCCAAACACTCCCTGGGTAAAAAGTATCCAAAAACACATCCATTTGCAGTTCAAACAATGACAGCGTAACGTTTGATCGCAATACTCACTAGCACATCAAAAGTCAGGTCACATTAAGTCCCCCACCGTTTAGGAATCCTGGTGCCTCATCACTCACTTGCTTGCCCAGCAAAAGCGGCCGAAGCCAAAATCAGGGCTGACACGGAGGGCAAGTCCTTGCAACAGATCGGGGAGCAAGACTTACATGCTGCAAACACCATCCAAAGGACATTTGAGACCCCAAAGATGACGACCATCTTCCCAGGCATTTCAAGTTGCTGCCGTGTGGAGAAAGTATTCTGTGGAGAAAGTATTGGTCCCCACCCCTTTCCTCTGTCCCGGCTGAGTGCCTGCCTGGGAAGAGTCTTCAGCTCCTAAAGCTGAGTGAGGAGTGAAAAGGAAAGTCGGTCCCTTATAAAGGGTCTCTCAGCCAGAGGCGGAGGGAAATCCCTTCTAGGGGAAACCCGCGGAGCCAGAAAAAAAAAGTTAGTTTCACTGGCAACCAGACAAGTCCAGGGTTAACCCCTTCAGCAACAGGGGCAGCTGAAGGGGACTGACCCTACCCTAGAGAAAGGACACTTCTGAGGCTTGAAAATGAAAGCTTGTCCTGATTTTTCACTCTAAAAGGATACCTTTGCAACAAAGATGTAGAAGGTGATTCTCATTGCAGACTGTGGCTTTCTGAATCAAGGGGGTGGGTGAGAAAAAAGCAAGTTCTACTTCAGTTTTTGCAGCAGCTAAATAACCACGACGGCAGATGAGTTGATTTTTCTCCACGAAGAAGGTATATTTGCAATTTTAAAACAGAAGATTCCTCTTACCAGGAAAAGGGAAAGATGCTGCCTTTTGGAGGAGTTTTTAAAAGGCAGAAAGCCCAGCTTCTTAGTTTACATTTTTGTATTCATAAAAACAGGCTTTTTTTTTAAACCACAAACTTCAACTTTCTGAAATGATTTTCTTGAATGGAAAGTAAAGGAATGCCACCAAAACAAGATGAGTTATTTTTTTCTCTTTTATTTCAGAAAAGTTAACCAAACCTTGGGTTCAGTTGCTGGGTAATTGGACACCTTTTGCAGACTTACAATAAATGTAACTGTATGGAATTCGTTGGAAGTGGGAAATCTCCTGGACTATGAGACTTCACCACAAACACAGTGAAAACATGAAAATGCAATTAATTTTTGTCACATGGGAGGTGAGGATAATCATTTTTATGCTTTTTGCCCTCCCCCGTGTCCCCGACTCCCCACATTTGAAATGACATTTTCGAAGCTCTTTGGAAGTTGCTGTCTGGCCTTGCGCCACTTAGCTCAAGTCCTTGCAAACTGCTTGCCCTTCAAAGGGAGACAAGTACAGCCACTTCCTGTGTTCTACACGTGCGAGCGGGTCCACCCCCTGTTGGACCACGAGTTCCTTCTATGGCTGGGACCAGCTTCTGTTCAGTGCCGTACCTGCCTCTGCCTTCCTGGTATCTAACATGTTGTTTTGTACTTAGTGGCTACAAAAAAGAAGTGCAAAAACAAATATTATAACATAATTTAAAATTTAGAAAAGAAATGGACAAAGCTAGCAATACTAGGTAAATGCTGCATGAGGAAAATTTGGATTTTACAGGACAATCCCATCACTCAGCTTCCCACCAAATGACATGGAAGTGTGACTTCAACTACTAAATATCTCAGGATCAGAAACACGGCTTCTGTCCAAGTTGGCTGGTAAACAAGAAGATGATCAGAACCATTTATGTTGATTGTTTACCTTCGGGGAAGATCTAAAGGGGGTTCGGGGCTTTAATGCATTCCTTGGAGGTGCAAAACGAGGGACCCATGGGACCGGAAATGGGATCACAAAGTCCAAATCCTGGGAAGTAACTTCAGTTCTAAGTTTGGGTCTGATGTCAAGTTTGTAACATTAGCAAAATGTCTACCTATTGAACTAGTGCTTCAGCAAAAATATTTGATAGTCTCCTGTGTTGTCTGAGCGGGATGCCATTTGCATCTGCCTGCTTCTCCCAGGGTAGAATTAACAACGCGCCATCCATGGCCTCTCTACGCCCTCCGGCGGCTTCATTTCGTTCACCTCGGCATCGAGCCCAGAGGAAGGCACCGTTAACGTCCATGTAATGAATGTGGGGACAGGGTGGCAAGTGGACAGGTAATAGATAGGGACTAAGCCTCCTAGAAGGCGTGTTACTGGGTTTTGTCTTTGAAATGATTTAGTTCAACATTTTGTCAGTAACATGGAAGATACGATTATCTCATTTATTCATAACGCATGACTCAGAAATATAGATAACCTTAGAGGGGACAGAATCAAAGTGAGGAAGAGCCCAAAGGATGTCATAATGGTGCCGAGGGTGAAATGGTGTTAACAGGAATGCATTAAACCCGGCATCTAGATGTGACATGTCAAACATCTGAAGGCAGTATGGAGGAGAGTTGACCTGTCATCTGTGGGAAGACCATCCGGCAATGTTGGTGATCCACCCAGAGACCACGAGGCAACGTTGCCATGAGAAACCACAGCAGATGTGGTAAGTTCTAGCCACACTCATTTCCTTCAACCTGTCATCACCCCAGGCCATAGGCACCAGGACCCAACTGGGAGCAGGTGTCCATTCCTTATGAGAGAGGCTAAAAAAATAGATGGCCGTCTGGAGAAAAGTGATGAGGAGGCTCAATAGCTCCAAAATCCCTGACTCAGTGGGAGATGTTGAAGAAGCAGGGTGTTTGGGTAAGAGGAACCTTGAAGCCATGCGCTAAGTGAATGACAGGTCAGCAGAGGAGGGGCTGTCGCCCTTGCCACCTGCATTCCGGCAGGGCTAACGGCCGGGCTCGCTAGTGAGCAGCTACCCCCCTAGGAGGGAACGTGTCCAGCTTCAGCACTTCGAAGGCACTGGGGACTCAGGCCATTAATGCTGGAGGAATCGATGATCTCACCTGGAAATGGAGCTTGACTTGGGACCCAACAGTCCTGAGTTCAAATCCAGCTTCTCCACCTAGGAACTGTGAAACTTGGCACAAGTCTTCGTAAACACTTGTTTGCACATGCTCAAAGTGGGATAACAGAACCATGGCAAGTGACTCACGTAATTTTTATGACTATCAAGTCAAAAGTGATCGTGCGAAATCTTCTTAAATAAATATATAAAGAGCTATATAACTGGTGTATAATAATACTAGATACAACTACATTAAGCTCATTGTAAAGAAGGACTCTGCAGTTATTATTACTTTTCCAAGCATGCCACGTGTTGCCTTGTGAGGTCCTCAGCTCCCGGTCACTGGAAGTGGTCGAGCAAGGCTGGGTGACACCTCCTAATCTGACAGAGGTCAAATTTCGCCTTAGGTGAGACATCCAGTTGGACAGCCGCCCAGGTGCTCTTGAAGGTTAAGATTCTGTTATCAACCCCTCCTTGTCCTCTGACAGTCCTGAGCCTCTCCTGGTGCCTCCCTGGTTGGACTCAAAGGCTCTGACGGTCTTTCACCTGCTTAGTTCCGACTGAGTTTGTAGCGACTCCAACTCTTGAACAGCTTCCACGCAGTCAGTTCATCACAGGCCTCCCCAAGGCAGGGTTCCCTAACTTTGGCCTTGCAGGACCTGACACCTCTTGGGGAGGTGACCATGGCTTGTTATGAGGGTGAGTCTCACCCAGTTGAGAGGAAGGGCAATTCCGGTGTTGGAGGGCATGTGGGAAAGCTCCCGGTTCTGTCATCCTTAGCGTGGGGCTCACCTCCATGATCCTGAACATTGAACATGGCTACTCCATGTTCAACAACTGCGTCCATCTTTCAGGCAGGACCACGGGGGTGGGGTGTGGTGAGGACAAAGAGACAAAGCTGATGGCATTTGCCCCCCTTATAAAGAGTTTTCTGAGAGCTTCCAAGGCGTGACTTCCACTTACATCCCATTGGAAAGGCAAGGAGGTCGAATATTTGGTTCAGTTTTCTACTGGACACATTGTTGTCCCAAAGAAACCAGGATTTTGTCCCCAAGAACACCGTGGAGACAGAGCAAACACTATCCCCACTTTCCTGGAATTTACATTCTAGTAAAATGTAACTAAACTACACAAAGAAACATGAGCAAATGGACCCGCAGAGGAAGGTGAAGTGAGAAGGGAAGCAAAGCAAACACAGGGGGAGGGACAGAGTGTTTGATCACTGGATGGCAAGTTTTCATCTGAACGGCTCCTCTCTCTTCCCCTTCCTCCTGTCTTTAAAAAACAAACCAACCAAAAAAAAGTTGTTCATGCCCTGAGATACAGAATACGATATAAAGTCCATGTCTGAGTAAGTCATGCAACCAAAAACTTCACCAGTGTTGGTCCCACCAGGTGTGGCCACGGCGGGCGGGGCTGCACAGCGTTGGTTTAACGGGGCGAGCGAGTCGGGAACGTGGCAGAGATGCCACGTAAGACAGTCCAAGTCCCGCCACACTTGGCCGGCTGGAGGTGTTTGTTGGAACATGGGAATCTTGATATCAAGCGTTCAGTTAGGGATATTATGGGCGGTGATGAACTTCGGAGAGTGGCTAGGAGAGGAAATGATACAAATTGGGCTGAGACAATGGTTATTATGAGCGAGAAGGTCGGGAAATCAGTGGCCAGGCCCATGAGGAATTCAAGCCACAAAGAGTAAAGGTAGGATCGGTGCAGAGCAGAGGGTGGAAGCGGGCGTTGCCATCCTTCATGGATGAAGTCGGATCACCAGGAGGTGTCAGGGGTTAAAGATCACTTTGGCAACAAGGAGCAACGATTTGGAACTGGCAATGGGAAGACAGAGGATCCCCAATCTCGGGGGCAGGTGGGGTCACCATTTGGCAGGGTTCCACTGATGGGACCATGCCAGGCTCCCATCGGAATATCTAGATGAAGGAGCGGCTGCTTAGGAAAGAGGAGATGTGCCGAGACTTTGCAGGTGACTGATCTTACACTCCAGGGGACACAAGGAAACCTTAGAGGGTCAGAACAAGGAACATGGGGAGAAGCATTGGGAAGGAGTCAGGAAGCGTGCAAGGAAAGACAGGAGCTGCCCCGGCAGGCTCTCGGAGGATCTAGGATCGGCCCTAGTTGCCACCCCTTCTGAGCCTACGCCATCATTGTTCATTTGCCTGGGAAAGGCTACGATGGGCCTGCGCGAGGGGGCTCTGCTGAATTTTGGAAAAAGGGCAGAAGGGAGGGAGCTGGTGTCAACAGAAAACAATAGGAACTCAGTAGCTTCCCTTAGAGCCCCAGGAAAATCATTACTGTGCGTTGACCTTGCTCCAGGGGGATATTCGGATAGACTTCTGAGTCTATAAAGAAGTACTCGTGACACCTACGAGCTGCCCTGGATGGCTGAAATGCCCCGCCGAACCTTGCCAGCCCACCCAACGGACACACCACATGTTCAAAGCCCACGTGAATTATTGAGGGAAGTTATAAAGTTACCTCACGTTTGTGAAGTGCTTTCTCCGTTTTAGAAAGTCCTACCATGTTTTATCTCGCAGACTCTCCTAGGGACTCTGCAGGGGACTATTTTCATCTCCGTTAGATGGAGGAGGAAACAGGGAGTTCCAGGGATTAACTGACCTGCTGGGTGCCCAGCTCGGTACCAGGAGGCCCAGGACCCAGGACCGGAAGTTGAATTTCCCGCCCCGTGGGTAGCGGCGGCTTCCAAAGTCTGGGCGCAGCTGAAGAAGCCGGGTTGCTTTTGGTTTCCTGAGCTGCGGCTGCCCGGCCAAGCCTCCCGGGTCACACGCGCATCACCCTTTCCTTGGCTGGCATGTCGTCAGCGGCCAACTATCTTACCATTGTCTCCTCCAGGGTACCAAGAACCCACTTTCTCTTTCCAAATCACACCGGTTGCTCCCTGCCGTGTTAAGCAAATATATGTGAAATAAACAATGTTGCGGAGTCCGTCTACTGATTTCCAAAACTCCCCGCTTTCCATCTCTGCATGTTTGTGTTGGCCCAGAGTGTAAGTGTGGAAATTCCAAGGCTCCCATGGGCAAACATGAGAAAAAGCTCACTTGCGATTTGCCACATCATAGCTAAAATAAGACTGAAGGGTAATATCCCATTTTTTGAAGACTTTGTGCCAGGATAAAAATGGTAAATACTAAGTCACAAAATGTTTTAAAAGGAAATTGAAACTCAGGTGTGGTATTGTTCTTTTGAAGATGAAAAACATTTTTAAAGATGTTTAGACAGTGTTTTAAGGACTTGGAGCCTCTCTGATCAAGACCAACACCGTCAGGTGGAAAGGTGATGGCCGGCGCCTGGCGGACCCACCGTGGCAGTGGCAGGGCTGGTGGGCAAGCCACCTTTCTTCCACTCATCACGGATGACACAGGGACATCAGCCTCCAGTGTCACACATGCCGAAAATGAAATAATTTTCATTTCAGAGTAGTTATACTGAATGTCAGCAGGAAAGAGGAATACCTGACCTTTTGGAAGAGAAAGCCATGAAAGTAATTCTTGAAGGATAAGGCATGCAAAGAGAGTAAACCATAATAATAAATTTAGAGAATGAAGCCCTAGCTGGTGTCACAGTGGATAAGGTACCAGCCTGTGAACCCAAAGGTCGCTGGTTTGATTCCCTTGGCAGGCACATAACCAGGTTGCAAGCCAGGTCTCCAGCCAGCTCCATAGCTGGAGGCAGGTGAAAGGCAGCCATACATTGATGTTTCTCTCTCTGCCTCTCTCCCTTCCCCTCTCTCTAAAAATAATAACTAAAATATTTTAAATAAATACATAAATAAATTTAAAGTATGGAGTTGCACTTGATTTATGGGAGAAAAAGAGAGTAACCTCCAATATTTCAAAAAGTAATACCTTGTAGCCACAATGCATCCTTTTTCTGTGGCATTTAGTGTCTGTTATCTTATTAATTCCCACATCATCCCTGGGAAATGGCCCATTTCACGAGTGCAGGCAGTAAAGAGAGTGAACTTGAAGTTCTAATACTATGTAGTTAGAGGCAGTATGGACAATAAATCCTAGTTCCAACATTCTTTTTTGCTTTTAACATCCTCAAGCCAAGATATTTTGCTGCTCAAGGTCTTGGTTTTCCTCATCTATAAAATGGGGATAAAAATAATACCTTTCTCCTAGGGTTATCTCAAGGGTTATATCAGTTAGTAATGCATTTCAAATACACAAAAAATACTCAATAAATATCAGCTAATCCAGGGGAAAAAGGGGAGAAAGGCAAATCATATCTGAACTCTTATTTGTGATCTTTCTCTAGTAGATTCTATTGAAAACTAATAAACAACCACCCAAAATACATAGGTTATTTCAGGCCAGTTATGAGAAGTGGACTATGTACAGGTTGAGCCATGAACAGGGAAAGGAAGAGGAAATGGAGCAACTGCATGTTTGCCCCAGTCTCTGTTCTCTGGTGTGTATGTGTGTGTGTGTGTGTGTGTGTGTGTGTGAGAGAGAGAGAGAGAGAGAGAGATATTACCACTGGAAAATCAAATCTCCTGGACTCGGAAACAGCAGGTCATGGGATAACATGGAGAGAGTCTGACCTCTGTTCTTGAATAGTGACTCTCCCAGTGCATGTCCCAGTCCAGCAGCACCAACATCACCTAGAAACTTGCTACAAATACAGGTTTTTCATACCCCACCCCAGATCTACTGAAGCAGGGACTCTGGGGGGTAGCAGGGAGAATGCTGACCCTGCTATCTGCGCAAAGGCACTTCTCTCCTTCCCAAGGAAATTCCCCTTCCTTCCTGAGCGCCAACTAGACGCACCCAGGGAACAAGAAACACACTCCCACAGCCCAACCTGCTTTTTAGCCCATAGCCTCCCCGTGTGTGTATCGTGCTGCTCCGGAGAAGATTAAATCATGGAAAATGTTTCAAGATGAAAGGAAACAGCATTTTATGTTTTGATCCAACAAGAGTTAGAAAAAGGATAATCAGGGGGCATAATTTGAAATTTCCATTGTAGTTTGCTTTTTCCTCTAAGGTAAATGGCTCCATAACTTACCACATGGACAAGAACTTGGCACTGTCCAGCCCAGCTAAAGCCCGGAAGAGCCATCCTGTTCCCAAATACGTAGGCTATTAGCGGAGAGCAGTCACCACCCAGACACCGGGCCTGCATTGAGCTCGCTGCTTTCCCGTTGGACTAATATACTGAATTGATATTTAACTTTCTGGAAATTAAATATCTTAGCAATTGAGGGAACCTAAGAGAATTTTTCTTGTAAAATTCTAACGTGGTTCAGCATTTAACCCAGGTTCCAGATGCTTGCTGTACAGGCTCTGTAAGACGTTGGCTCAAGTGACTGGTGACTGACTGGTCATTGTTTATAGGGGCTGATTGTCCAAAAGTCATGGAGGAAATTGTCCTGAAAGTCGTGGGGTTAGGTGGTAGGTGGGTGGGGCCAGTAGCAGTGGGGGAAGGGATTAGAATCTCTTAGGGAAAGGCTTCCAGTGTTTAAAACTTCCCGCTGAACACACACCTGCATCCCAGGAGACAAAGACTTTCATCTTCTCCTTCTCTCCACACTGACAGCCAGTCATTGCTCTTGATGAATTAAGTTTCTGTTACGAATGATAGGGTGTATTCTCCCTTGTAAAAGAATTCTCTGATTTAACCCCCCCAAGTTCAAAGACCCTGTGAAAGAGATATGTCTGTGCAAGAATGCCAGGAATGACTATATCAGGCTTTCTTGGGGACAGAGAGCCTCTGGTTGATAAGAGAGATTTGGCAGTGTGGCCGACATGGGACAGTATTGGAAGAAAGCAGGGGTGTGGCGCAGTATGACATTTAAACAAGCAAAACTAGTATGTACATAACAACCAAATGAGTTACAACATACGATTAGCCTACTGTTCAGATTTTTATCATGAAGCTCATTTAGCATAAGGAAAACATTTACACCACGTGGTGGCTAGAAATCAGGGACTGAATGTATACACAGCAATATGTGTGAATCTAAGTAGTATGGCCCCCAGTAATAGAAACTTTTAAAATAGATAGTAATGTAAAGCATGGCATTATTTATGTAAATTAAATATAGGCCAAACTATACCCATTTTGAAAGAATGCAGACCAACAGAAAGATACACCTTGGATGCATTAGAATGGCCACCTGTCGGGTGATGGATTTGGGGTAAGGAATACAAACAAAATAGAGCGCCACTAACAACGGGGTTAGTTTGGCCAAAGATAGGGTGCCAGGACCTGAGGGAACTGTTGAGTCAGTCCTTTTCATCTGGTGTCCAGAAAGGAGAAAGAATTACATAAATGGTACTTGTTTAGATCATTGTCATCTCCCACCGCAAACTTTTCATTTCTTTCCTTCAACTCCTCATTGAGGAATTGTCCTTCTTCTGATTCTTTTTTTTTTTTTTTTTAAGATTTTATTTATTATTTCACAGAGAGAGGAAAGGAAAGAGGGAGAGAGACATCAATGTATGGTTGCCTTTCACCTGCCTCCAGCTAAGGACCTGGCTGGAGATGTGGCTTGCAACCTGGTCATGTGCCCTGGCTGGGAGTAGAGCCAGTGACCTTTGGGTTCACAGGCCAGCGCCTTATCCACCTTGCTACCAGCTAGGGTGCCTCTGATTCTTATTCATCAACTAGAGCCATTCTTCCATTAGAGAAACTGATAGGGATGACTCATTTCTATAGTTTTTTGGTTTTGTATCCCATTGTCTATTCCCCTAACACTATTTTATTATTACTAGATAGAAAAGAAATGTGTAAAATAAAAGGCTTTTCCATTTATGGGGGAATTTAAGGCCAAAACAAATGGGTGAACCATTAGGGACCATGGCGGACCATGGCGAGTACACCCCCTGTGCCAGGTCATCAACATTCAGGAGCCTCAGAGATCTGCGACTGCAGATTGAAAACTTCCATACGATCCCACATGATTAAGGGAGGAGTGTCTCAGGTGGCTGATCATTAGCTCCTCTCTTTGGAAGTTGGCTCCAAGGAGAGGTATCCCGGTCAAGGTGGTCTCCCAACCATTCTTAAACAAAATGGACATGGATTATTCAGGGAATCTGTCTATTTTACTCAATGAACACTTCTGCAATGTTGTGAGTGGAGAGAGAAAGGAGAAAGAGGTAGAGCTGAAAGACTGGAATAAGTAAGGTTGGGGAGTAGCAAATGAAAGACGGATTAAGGTCACATACAGCTTGCTAGATACATCAGGCAGAAAGTTGTCCAGTATAATTTCCCGCCCTCCACCCCCAAGCACCCTCCTGCGGCCACCCAAGCGGCCGTCTTCTGGTTCCCCGATCTGAGAAAGTGAGGAGGAAACCGGGAGAGGCTCCCTTTCCTGCAGGAACAAAAGGGCAGGTGTTGGTAGGTGTGCTGCGGAGGAGGCTTGTGAAGGCTCTTATTCTGGGGATCATGTTTAACTTGTCACCCTGTCATCCTTCCTTTGTGCTTCTCCTGTTCCCCCCATTAACATTTGCACCGTGCTTTACTGACTTCTTTGTTCCCCAAGATGTGATGGGTCATCAAGCTTCATAGCCATTGTCAAGGCTCTGTCATGTTGTCAGGAAAATCAGTCACTGCACTTGCCCCCTTCGCCCTGGTAACTTCTTGATGAAGTTGACAGAGTGCTGAACACACTCTTCTAGTTCTTTGCTCAACTTCCATCACTCCGTCTCCCAGACCTTGTAAGGCGAGGAAGGGGCGTAGTCTTTGACCTGTCCTGCGAGATTTACCTTTAAAAGTTATCCAAAAACAGTTTACAAGGAGAGTACGTAAACATCGCCCCTGCCCCCTGACTTAGGAGCACTTAGTTATGTGACCAGCATGTTCTGCTCCATTGAATTGTCAGAGGCTCAGAAAATAAATTTTAAGACTGCATGACTTCTAGGCTAAGTGGTTGAATTTAATTTTAGTCATTTGTGGGAGTTTAAATTCCATGATTATATTGAAACAAGAATAAAGCCCTGCCTCTATTGTTTGCCTGGACTGCACGTGGCTTTCTGTGACAACGCAGCTAGGAACTTCAGCTCAGGGACGTGTGGGAAGGTGCGGGCCGGGCCAGGCCAGGGACTGCCAGTCGTGGGCTGAGATTAGACAGGAAAGGCAAAGGAAGGATTTTTTTTCCTTTTTGGTTTCTAAGGAAGTACTGCTATGATTTATCGACCCAAAGGGAAGAAATTGGTGGATGAGTGATATTCCAGAATAATGTTAGTATTGCCTTTCCTTGTCATCTTCAGGGGCAAGTTAGACAACCAGCTCTCTCCTTAAGTGCACTTCTGCTCTGGCACCCAGGCCAGAAATGTTCAACTGTTTAAGAACTCTATTAGTCAAGGCCCTGGCTGGTGGCACAGTGGATAAGGCGCTGGCCTACCAACCCAAAGGTCGCTAGTTCGATTCCCGGCCAGAGCAAATAACCAGGTTGCAAGCCAGGTCTCCAGCTAGGTCTGTAGCTGGAAGCAGGTGAAAGGCAACCGTACATTGATACTTCTCTACCTCTCTAACTCTTTCTCTTCCCCTCTCTCTAAGAATAATAAAATCTTTTAAAATAAATAAATAAATATTGTTTTAAATTTTTAAAAATTACATTTTAAAAACTCTATTATTCAAAGCACGATCTTCACTGTCCCTTCTCTTTGGAAAGACTTGTCAGAAAAAAAGAAACCATTCCACAGTAATCTCTAGAAAAGCTAAGCCATGTAACCAGCCAAGTCATTTCTTTGATCACTTTCTTGATATTACTTTATTAATTTCTTACAAGAAAATTCAAAGGTCTATACTTTTACTATAAAAACAGCTGAAGCCCTGGCTGGCAGTACAGTGGTTAAGGTGCCGGCCTGTGAACCCAAAGGTCGCAGGTTCGATTCCCAGCCAGGGCACATAACCAGGTTGCAAACCAGGTCTCCAGTCAGGTCTGTGGCTGGAGACAGGTGAAACACAACCATACATTGATGTCTCTCTCCTTTCCCCTCTTTCTAAAAATAATGAAATAAAATATTTTAAAAATATATATTAAAAACAAAAACAAAAACAACCAGCTGATATGATAGCAAGGATGTGGTTGTCAGCTTTTCCGCCACCAGCCTGGTGTCCCCATACATGGGGTGGGAGGGAAATGAAGCCCCCACACCAGGCAGAACTGGGAGAAGCCAGGGTAGAAGACCATGCATTCCAGTCCATGGGGACAGTGGCGGCAGGGGACAGTGGGACAGTATTGAGCAAGAGAAGGGGTGCAGAGCAGCTCTGAGAGGGTTAGTGCACTCAGAATGTCAGAGCAAGGTAACCAACAACTTCTGAAAGTCGTACACATTGTCACTTTGCTGGCTCACTATGGATATGTAGTTTAATTAGATCATTAATTTACAAATCAACAACAGCAAGCTCTCTGGGAAATCCCCAAGTGCTTGGAGACTAAAGAATACCTTTCGGTGTAACCCCATGGGTCAAAGAAAGAGTTAACGAGGAAATTATAATTTTGAGTGGAATGAAATTCAAAACATAGCATAAAAGTTTGTGGGATGCTACTCACTGTATTTATGGTATCTATAGTACTAAACAGCTAAAAAAGAAGAAGGGCCCCAAAAACCTCATCTTATGCCACAAGAAACTAGAAAAATACTGACAAATCAAACCCATATAAGCAGAAGAAAGAAAACAGTAAAATACAGAGTAGAAATCAAAGAAAGAGTAGAAAAACAGAAATCTTAAAAGCTTGTCCTTTAAGAAGAGTAATAAAATCAACAAACTTTCCAACTAGATAGGCAATTTTAAAAAGAGGGAGAGAGAGAAAGGAAATAGATTATCAGCATCAGGAATAAAAGGGGTAACAATACATGGACTATGCAGGTTTTAAAAGAACAATAAGGGAATATAATATAAACAACTTTATGCCAATAAATTTGACAATTTAATGAACAAATTTCTTGCAAGACACAAACCATTAAAACTCGAGAAGCAATAAAGTGTACACCCTTATAGTTGCCTGTTGACTTCACTGGTTTGCTCTTCCAAGCATTTAAAGTAGAAAAGATCATTTCATTCAACGAGTCTGGCATTACCCTAATACTAAAACTAGAAAAATACATCATAAGAGAAGAAAACTACAGACCACTGTCTCTCGTGAGCACAGAGGAAAACATTCTCATCAAACTTCTAGCAAATCAGAGCAACAGAACATTAAGAGGACAATGCATTGTGATAGGCATGTTTTATCCTGGGAATGCAAGTTGAACCACGGGGTGGGGATCACCCGGTAAATGACATAATCATCCAACCAGTAGGCTGTACACCTGCAACTAATATCATCTGACATTGAATGTCCACTGTCGTTGAAAAATAAAATCAAACAAAATATTTAAAAGAGTTGAATTACAAATTAATCACCACAATTCATCATATTAAAACATGTTAATGGGAAAACCATATGATGATGTCAAGAGATGCAGGAAACTCAATTTATAAAATCTAGCAGCCATTCCTGATGAAACACACTCAACACACTAAGAAGTGAGGGAAACTTCCTTTACTTGATCGAGGTCACATTCAAAAAGTCTGGAAATCGCAGGGAGGAAAGTAAATAGTAAGGGTGATAAATTGTAAGTGTAAGTAAGTCACATGAAAAACAGAAGTAGACTATGTAAGTTTAAATTGCCAGGGGCCCTGGCTGGTGGCTCAGTGGATAGGGCACCGGCCTGCAAACCCAAAGGTCACTGGTTCGATTTCCAGCCAGGGCACATCACCAGGTTGCAAGCCAGGTTTCCAGTCAGGTCTGTAGCTGGAGGCAGGTGAAAGGCAACCATACATGGATGTCTCTCTCCCTCTCTGCCTCTCTCTCTACCCCTCTCTCTAAAGATAATAAATAAAACCTTTATAAATTGTCAGACTGTAATTTAATCTAGCCCCACAGAATCAGGAGAAAAAGGCAATTATGAGGCAATTATGAGGGATAAAAGGAGTCAGCAGAAACTAGTTTTAATTGGAGAATCATTACAGCAAAAGCACACAGATAAACTCGGTGATCCAAAAAGGGGAATCTTAGTCTGTGTGGGCAGGTCCAAGACCAGGAGTGAGCCACCTACAGCTGTCACACAGTCTAAGACAAGGACAACAAGAGTTCAAAATGAAGGGAGAACAAGCTAATAGGAACCTAAAGAAAGCCAGAACAGAAATGTTCACATCAAAATACACTTTGAAGGAAAAGCAACCTGAAAGTAGAGGAGGTCTAGTCTGCAAAGCTGAAGAAATGAACAGTCAAGCAGTTAAGAACCAGAATTGGGAGCTGGAAATATTAACACTCTCAGGAAGGGGTTGATGAAGCTGCACATTTCTTGGGACTTCACGTTAACCAGCTGTGATGAAACCAGTGCACAATTTGATCAGTTCAAGGTGCTGTCATCCCCACTGGGCCCTAGCTGTCACCCCTCTTTGCCAGGTTTGCACCTGCTGCCTTTGAAGGCGGCACCCTTCTCCAGGGGCAGGACACCCAGCACCTAGCTGATTGACTCAACGCCTTTCAAGTGGCCTCTTGAGCCTTAGTTTCCAACTTCCGATGTAGCTCTTTCTAGAAACCCACCTGACGAAACTCGCCAGGTGGGTGAGCCCAAGGAAGAAAACATCTAAAGCACATGGAATGTGCTTTCATGCGAATGTTATTAGAACCAGCGTGCTTATGTTACTGCCACACCAATGTGCTCAGCACGGGGCTGTTATAAATATTAGAACACAGCAGTGCAATAATACTGTTACGCATGTGTACTGAACATAGCAACGTCTTCCCCTTATTTTCACCACCTGTAGAGTTAGTACCCACATCCTCATTAAAAGTCCGTGGCTCTGTGGGTCACAGAGGCTGTGGACTTTGACAAGGTCACTGGTCGGGCTTACAGAGCCTCCACGGAACTCCTGTCTGCCCAACACCGGTGTTAACTAGGCCATAAACACAACCAACATTCTAACCACACGGTGAACAGACACCCTGGAATGAGCTAAAACTAGAAAAGGAAATGGCCCCTTAGTCCTTTATGAGATGTGGAGGGCCTGAGGAAGTAATCAGAGCGGCAAGCCAGACTTCCAGGCAGCCTCCGCAGGCACGGGAGGCCCAGCGGGTCTTCAAGTCCTTGCAGGGAGGCCGCCAGCACTGGGTCCCTCAGCCCTCGGTGGTCAAGGGTGGCAGCATGCGCTGTGCAATGCCAACCATCCCACCTGACGTGAGGATGTTCTCCTCCTCTGCCCATGGAGCTGGCTCTGGAGCACAAAATGAAACCAGATGCGGAACCAGAGGCAAGGCCTATTCTCAGCAGAGGGAACCGGTTTCTCTGGTTTACCTAGACCATCCAGCGCCACCTCCCCCCGTCCGTTGAAATGGGGAAGAGCAGGTGTGTGAGGGGTCCCGGAGCTAAGAAGAGCCTCTGGCTGGGTTGTTTGGAAGATGCCAGCACATCTGCCGCGTACCTCCTGCGGCAGCTGACAGAAGGCACCTTAGCTAACGCCCCCCGAGCGTTACCAGCGCCCTCCCAGTGCCCCCAGCCCGCCCTGCCCCGCCACGCCTCTGAAGCCTGCTGCTGGAAAGGCCCCATTTTCCCTTCCCCTTGGGACCAGCTTCCTCCCTGCTACAAACAGGCTTTCAATCATTCACACCACGGAGTGGAAACCAGGAACTGTCGCTCTGGAGCACGTTGCTTCAAGCTTGACCCCTGACTGTGCCTGCGCTTGACCCCTGACTGTGCCTGCCCAAGAAACAGCCAGCTAGTGGGGGCGGCTGTGGAGGGGGCAGGCAGGGGAGCTGAGGCCCTTCCAGCTGCCCCCCTGCAGGGCACAGACTCAACCAGGCAGTGCCTGCTGCCCTGCAGCACACGTTCCAGCTGAGGGTTTGGGGGAAGGTTATTTACATTTCTTTTTTTTCTTTTTTTCTTTTATTTTTTTTCTTTTATTGTTGTTGTATTACATCCATCGCCTTTTTGCTCCCCTCTGTCCCCCTCCCCACCCACCCATTCCCCCCAAGGTCAATCCCACCTGTCGTCCATGTCCATGGTTCCTTTATACTAGGTTCTTGTCTAAGCTGCTCCCCTTTCTTGCCTCTGCCTCCCCCCTCCCCCCAACCCCTTTTCCCCTGACCACTGAAGGCCTATTCACTGTATTCATATATCTGGTTCTGTTTTGCTTGTTGTTAGTTTTGCTCATTATTGTCCTGTAATGGGTGAAATCATATGGTTGAGGGTTTTGGGGAAGGATATTTTGTGGCTAGCTTGCCAGTGAATCAGAAAAAAAATAAAATCCCATTAGGGGCAGGTGGGCTGTCCTACCAGCCACAAAGAGGAAATGTAACCCTTTCCCACAGAAGCATGCAGCTCTGCTAGGTTAGGCCGAAAGTGATCCAAGCAGAATAAGGAGAAAAGCAAACAAAAATCTCGAGATTTTAGGGTGAACACATTTCAATCTTACACCTTCCAGCAGAAAGCAAGATGTGAGGGTTAAAGTGCTCTTAGCTGTTTTCCCTTTAGCCATAACAGCAAGTGATTGACCTTGTGGATCTCTCCAGAAGGAAAGCGCAGGGGGTGGGGGTGTGCCGGGCTCCGCTCCGTGTTTTGCCCACTCTTGCGTCATGGCCCGAAATGCCAGCCCCATGCACCAGCCACATGCTTGGTGTGGGCATGTCCAGGACCACGGGCATCACAAAGGCTTCAGCCTGTCTGTCAGCGGCAGCCTCCTGGTCTCTGTCTCAGGAGATCTCGGTCCGGGTGCCAAGCCCCCAGCAGGAGCGCTGGGACCCAGCAGGGCTGCCTCCCGTGGTGAACAGCGGAGGGAGAGGTACAGACACCCGCACGCGTTTGCAGGGCCCTGGGCGAGAGCTCCAGCTCATGGTGACAATAACTCTGCTTATGGTAGGAGGAGTGAAGGAAAGGTTGCCACTGGATGAACTTATTCTTTGAGACCCACAGGTGCGGAGCCCCATTCGGGGGCAGGTGTAGGGGGAAGGCGGGAACCTCTGGACCTGTCCCTCAACTTTACGGTAAACCTGAACTGCCCTTTAAAAACCAGCCTTTGGCCATGCTATCTCAGTGCCTGGCCACATCCTCCAAAAAACAAACAAAGCAGGGAAACCTCGAAGAGGACAGCAAACATGGCCCAAGGCCTGTGGGGCCCTCTTTGCTGTTGTCTTCTTGGGCTACAAATCCTCAACAGAACCACCGTCTAGTGGAATTCAACTTAGGCATCTGGAAATTGTGTGACTCGTGGCATTCTCCTTCCCTCTCGGGGCTGGTGGGCCCAGACTGGACTCCCGGAGACCAGCGAGGCCTTTCCAGGGCGCTGACCAAAAACAGGCTTAAAAGTAACTCACTCAGCTACACACTTCAGAACAACCCCTTTTGGGCCAGCTAGGCCCTTAGGTCACATTTGAGCAGCGAAGAGGTTTCCTGTAGGAGCATGACCTTCCTCTGTCTTCACTCCAGTCGCAAGGTAAGCTCCCTGGACGATATTTTACTGACTTCCCTCGCAGGATGAGTGATGGCATCCCCGTGAAGAAGGGGGTTCAGGAGGAGGGAAAGATAAATGGGATTCATCTGCCCAAAGGGAGACAGTCAAACACTTGTGTAATTTAGCCTGCAGGCCAGGCCTGTCCCCATCCTCCCCCAGGCCACAGCCTCAGGCTCCCGGGGGACAGTCACCGGCAGGGTTAGTGCACACCAGGCACCGTCGCTGCCGGATGCCCATCCCTGTCACCAAAGCATACGGCTCCCTTCAAACCACCGGTGTGACCGCAGCCACCCGCCCGCTGCCCCGGGACCCTGCAGAAACTCTGGAGCAACCCGCCTCTCAGCCAGTGCCTGGGTTTGGGGGAGGAGCGCAGACAGACAGACACTCCGGCTAAGGTGAGTAGATGTCCTTCTGGAATTCTGGAGGAAGACGCGTCGGAGCAAAGGCTGGGCTGCGTGACCTCCACCACCCGCCCACGTGGACGCGGCCTGCGCTGGGTCAGGTCCTTTCCTCTCCGCGGCCGGCCGGGAGCCAGAGCCGTTGGAGGCAGAGGCACCGCGGAGGCCGGGCAGCCCCAGCTGGGGGGCAGCGGCAGCGTCCAGGCGGCGCTGCAGGAAGACGGCGCCGCCAGCTCGGAATAGAACGCGATCGCCCACAAATCACAGGGGGATGCAGCGCCTGAGCTCAGCACCAGAGGTATGTGGGGAACCCAAGGACCCCACAAGCTGGCATTATCCTCCTATTTGCTCAATGTCTGTTTAGAGAAAGGGCTGGGCGCCAGTCGCCGCTCCGCAGACCCGGCCCTGCGTGACCCAGACCCACCTGCTCCCTAAGGCAGCAGAGTGACCCCGGAGGCTCGGCCGCCTCCCACCAAAGCAGCTCTCAGGAGAGGATTTCTGGCCTGAACAGGGGTCGCAGTGGGTTTCCAGCGCTTGGTTAGGTTCGCCTCCCAAGCTCGGAGCTGGCCGGCCTACTCCTTGGTCCTTCTCTGCTTAAACTGATCACAGCAGAGTATTTAGGAAGGACAGTTGTGTCTCTTCGACCTGGTGACCGGAAAGTAGGGGATAAAGCAGAGGGGAAATTAGTCAGCAGTGAACAAGGAGGAGGAGGAATTGGAAAGATGGGAGAAGACCCTTGAAACAGGTGGGTCTTAGGAACCCCACTAGGCAAGGGTGACCTCAGGAGCCCAGCACAGACAGGTCTCACTCATGCCACGTCCAGAGTCACTCGTACTAGGGAGCCCAGACTGCTTCCATCTGTGGCTCTGCCATCTCGTGGTGTCAGCCTGCCACTCTGAGTGACAAAATCTCGCCCCTCTGTTCAGAAAGGGTGCTCACCACCTCTTCCCGCAGTCTGTCGGCCACAGCTAGTCACAGAGCCCATCTAGTCGTGAAGGGGACTGGGAAACCGTCCCCTGTCTGGGCACTGCACTGTGGAAGGGGGCGTCAGCGTCACCCAGCCAACCCCACCACGGATGCCAAAGGAAGACCAAGTCCAAGCACACGAGCAATTGATGCATTTAATTTTTTTCATTTGACAAATGAATGGATAAACAAATGTTTTATATATAAATGAGATATTATTCAGTCTTAAAAAGGAAGGGAATTCTGACACATACCCAGATATTGATGAGCCTTGAAACATAAGGCTAAATAAAGGTCACAAAAGGACAAATGTCACAGGGCCCCACCTATGTGTGGTCCCTAGAGTGTCAAGTCATAGAGACGGAGTAAGATGGCGGTCACCAGGAGCTGTAGGGAGTGGGAGGGGTATTGTTTTGTAACAGGTACAGCATTTGAGGAAGAGGAAAAGCTGTGGAGATGGATAGGTTGATGGTTGTACTCAGTGCCACAAAACAATGCATTTCAAATGGTTAAAATGGTCCATTTTATGTTATCTATATTTTACCACAATAAAAGTGTTTCAAACTTTTCATGAAGATACATAGCCCTATGTAAAAATCTCTAATATCTAATATTTACCAGGCATAAACCCTTCCAGGGTAAGATCACAGATAAGTAGAAAACATCTAACTTTTAATTTTTCTAAATGTATGCGTTCGCTCCTTTAATTGAATGAATAGCCACAGAATGATTTGCCTCCAAGTTGACTTTCAACTCCAGTGGAGACTGAATCCCACAGCCTTTCAGGGTGGGTGAAGAGCACGCTTTACCTGCATACGCACCCCAAATTGTTGGCAACTTTACCCAGCACCAAAAAAAAAAAAGAAAATGTAGGCTAGAATGTCAATGGGAGAAAAGCATAATAGGAAACATGTATGCAAAATATAATGCTTCTTTTTCACACATGTGACATTAACTATATACGGTATAAACATATTGCTAAAAATAATGAGCAGGAAGCTCTAAGTAGTGAGATCTCAAAATATGGTTGCTTTCTGCTGGATGGTTGTTTTCTATTCCCAAAACATATTTAAAACATGTATTCTCTTTTAAATCTCCTAATCTAAAAAGGCAGTTTCATGATAATGGGGAAAATGCAATCAAGATTAAATCAGAAGATAAATACATGAGTAAAAGGCAGCTTCATCCTGGCGTTTGAGACCGTCGGCGCCGTCAGCTTTGGGGGAAACCTCCAGCGCATTCGCAGCAGTGACAAGAGACGCACCTTTCCTCCAGCGTCCCTCTGCGGTTCTCGCCCTGGCGGCCCCTCCACCCCGAGGGAGCCCCCCTGTCTCGGCAACTTAACACCCTCCACCAGCCAATGAGCCCTCTCTTGCCAACAACCCTGCTGCATAAACAACTTCTTGATTTTAACCTACCAAGCAAATACTTCTGTCACAAAGGGAACAGAGGAAGTGACAGGGTGTCCAAGGGACAGATGCAACAATGGCAAGAAGTGCATTCATGACACTGACCCCAGGTCCAGACAGACACCAGTTTACACTCCCTTTTCTCCCCTCTGCCCCCCATTCTTCTGACCCCTTTGTTTTGATTGCCCTACAGCACGTGTCCTCAGTCATCTCTGCTGCATCCTTTAGGACAGTTGTTGGGCAAAAGGGAACATGAAGTCCCTATTGTCTTCTAAGAACAAAGTGCTGGGTTGCAAGTAAGCATCTAAGAACATTTTTTTTCTTTTTTTTTTATTGTTGTTGTATTACATCCATCACCTTTTTGCTCCCCTCTGTCCTCCTCCCCACCCACCCATCCCCCCCAAAGTCAATCCCACCTGTTGCACACGTCCATGGTTCCTTTATACTAAGTTCTTGTCTAAGCTGCTCCCCTTCCCTGCCTCTGCCTCCCCCTCCCCCCAACCTCTTTCCCCCTGACCACTGAAGGCCTATTCACTGTATTCATATATTTGGTTCTGTTTTGCTTGTTGTTACTTTTGTTCATTATTGTCCCATAATGGGTGAGATACTATGATATTTGTCCTTCTCTGACTGGCTTATTTCACTGAGCCTAATACTCTCCAGTTCCATCCATCCTTGTTGCAAAGGGTACAAGTTCCTTCTTTCTTTCTGCTATATAGAATTCCATTGTGTAAATGTACCAAAGTTTTTTGATCCAATCATCCACTGATGGGCACTTAGGCTGTTTCCAGCACTTGGTTATTATTGTAAATAGTGCTGCTATGAACATAGGTGTGCATAGGTTCTTATGAATTGGTGTTTCAGGATTCTTTGGGTATATATAGTCCAAGTAGTGGAATTGCTGGATCAAAAGGCAGTTTCATTTTTAGTTTTTTAAGGAAACCCCATACTGTTTTCCACAGTGGCTGCACCAGCCTGCATTCCCACCAACAGTGCACGAGGGTTCCCTTTGCCCCGCATCCTTGCCAACACTTGTTGTTTGTTGATTTGCTGATGATTGCCATTCTGACAGGTGTGAGGTGGTATCTTAATGCAGTTTTAATTTGCATCTCTCTGATG
>PVIW01009462.1:0-25512 GCA_004026585.1 Noctilio leporinus
ATACAAGGAATAGGCCTGCAGTGGTCAGGAGGAAAGGAGTAGGGGGGAGGGGGGAGGCAGAGGCAAAGAAGGGGAGCAGCTTAGATAAGAACCTAGTATAAAGGAACCATGGACATGGACAACAGGTGGGATTGACTTTGGGGGGAAAGGGTGGGTGGGGAGGGGGACAGAGGGGAGAAAAAAAGGGATGGATGTAATATAACAACAATAAAATTAAAAGAAAAAAAAATTCCTGTCCAGATCACCAATAACCATTTAGTAAGTTCTACTATACCAATTATTTTGGATGCATTAACCTCTAAACTTAAGTTTTTCCATTAATAAAGTTAAAATAATCATATCACCCTGGCTGGTAGCACAGTGAATAAGGTGCCAGCCTGCGAACCCAAAGGTCGCTGGTTCAAATCCCCAGCCAAGGCACATAACCAGGTTGCAAGCCAGTTCTCCAGCCAACTTCATAGCTGGAGGCAAGTGAAAGGCAACCATGCACTGATGTTTCTTTACCTCTCTCCCTTCCCCTCTCTCTGAAAAACAATAAATACAATCTTAAAAAAAAATAATATCCATGACTTATTGAGAAGTTCCAATATACTTCAAGTAAAATTCTTAGAACAATGACTGAAACAGTATAAAATCTCTATAGAGTTCTGGCAAGATGGCAGAGGATTAAATGGAGCTACACCAATCTCCTCCCATGTCACATCTGGAATTACTTTTCTGGAGAAAAAATTCAGTTGGAATTACCAACAGAACACCAGCTAAAAAGAAGTCTTATAACCGCAAGCAGAACCAAAGAGGATGCTTCATCACATGACTGGTAGGAATCATGAAAACACGAGAGCATTGGCTGGGTTCCCACTGGAGGCAGCAGCCAAAGGAACCAAAAGAACAGAGCCAGGGGCTCCACCTAAAAGGGGTGGGGTCTGGTCTTGCAGCTGGGTTTCCCAGCCTAGAGCAACATAGTGGAGAATAGAGCAGCATACAGCTGAGAAGGGCAGAAAGCCATGGAGTTTCTTGGCCTGAGAGACCGCTGGAGAAAGAGAACCGCTAAGGCAACCACAGCAAAAATACACTAGTACCCACCTACCCTGGGCTCCAGCAGAGGAAGGGGAGAGTGGATTGTTGGTGCATGGGAAGAGTTTGCTCCTGTGGCTTGGAGGAGAGAAGTGGGGAATCCCAGTATTGACTTATTCCCTACACTTCAGGTGGATCATGCTGCACCAGGCTGCTTCCATCTGAGGGATCCTCATAGCCCCACCCACTGGAAACAATCTGACCTGCCCCGAGGTGCCTGAGCCTGGTACCTGATCACAATTATTTGATTCACATCTAAATAAACTTCACTTGCCCTGCCATGTCTAAGCATAGATACAATAATTGGCACCTGAAGATGTATTTCTCTCCCAGCAGCACCTGGGCCAGGCGGGTGATTACAAACTCTGACTTACAGCTGGGTCAGACAGACAGCCCGGCACAGTGGCGTGTAAGTCTGATGGCTGATCATGGATTCAATGGTTTGGAACTGAGTCAGTCATACTCGCCCAGCAGGGCCTGGCCCTGGGAACTGAATATAAACTTGTGACTTACAGTTGGGTCAGCCAGTCAGCCCTGCACAGCAGCATGTGAGCCTGGTGTCTGATTGTGGATTCATTGGTTCACAACTGAGTTGGTCTGTCCTGCCCAGTGGCACCTGGGCCTGATGGCTAATCACAAAGTCATTGGATTACAATAGACTCTTTCCATCCAGATCAGTGCCACCTGAGGCTAGCAGCTAATCAGAGATGGGTTGGCTCACACTTGGACCTTGCTGTCTAACCCAGCAACTACTGAGCCTGGTGGCCAATCACAGATTCATTGGATTAAAATTGGGTCTTGCGGCCTAGCCCAGGGGTGCCTGAGCCTGGCAGCTGATCCCATATTCATTGATTTACACCTGAATCTGTCCCACCAAGCTGCACCTGAGCTGGCAGCTGATGCATTGGATTGCACTCGAACCTCTCTGTCTAGCCCAGCAAGGCCTGAGTTTGGTAGCTGATTCACTGATTTACAAATGAATTGCTCTTCCCCCACAAGCTGCATCTGAGTCTGAGCCTGGCAGTGTGTCACAGATTAATAGGATTACAACTGAATCAATCCTTCCTGTCTAGCAATTCCTTAGCCTGTCAGCTGATCACAGTCTGATTGGATTACAACTAAACCTAAAAATGGGGAGAAAAAGAAACAGGTTATCACAAAAAATAAAAGGAGGAATCCCCAGAAAGATAACTAAATGTAACAGAGGCAAGCAAACTATTGGATATAGAATTAAAAATAATGATAGAGAACCTCAATGAACTCAGTGAGCTCAAAGAAAACTACAAACAACTCCAGGCAAATGACAAACAACTCCAGGGGAAATGAAAGACCTCCAGGGAAGGTAAAAGAAACTTACTGAGTGCACTAGCATTAAAGAGGACAAAGGAACTATCAGCAAGAGCAGGGAGGACATGAAGACTAAAATTTCTGAATTGAAGAATACGGTATAAGGGATCAATAGCAGGCTAGAGGAAACAGAGAAATGAATCTGTGAGCTAGAGGACAATGTAGAAAAACATTCCAAAAGAGTGCAACAGAATGAAAAAAGACTGAACAAGAATGAAGAGGTTTTAAGAGAGCTGAAGGAAAATGTGAAATGCAATAATACCTGTATCATAGGAATACCAGAAGGAGAGGAGAAACAAGGAATAAAAAACTTGTTCAAAAAAGTAATGAGAGGATCAAAGATGGCAACAGAATAGAGAGCAGTGCTGATAGTGTTCTGGAGTACCACAGCAGCTGGAGGATAGGATAGGGAGCGCAAGACATCTTTAGGTCCCTAAGAATTGGAGCAGTCAGCATCTGGACTCAGGGGAGCCCAGCCCAGAGGCGGCAGAGACCTACAGGAGGGAAGTGAGATAGTTTCAAACTGGCCAGCAGGCCGAGGTGGGCTCTGGGCAGTGGCGGCTCTACCCAGAGGGGCGTCTTTAACTGAAGCCAGATACAGGCTCCCTGGCAACTAGAAATCTGAACAGTGAAGTGTAGGAAGCTAGGGAAAACACTGTAGGGAATGAGGACTTGAACTCCTGCAATGGAAGGGACTGTGTGAGAGCCTAGCTCAGGCAACAGGGAGAGGAAGCTCCTCACTGGGTCAGAGGCAGAGGAGAAGAGTCTGGCGGGGAGCAGGAGCAGGGGAGCAGGGAAGTGCACCAGCCAGGGTGCTGAAAGGGCCTAAAACTGCTGCTGGGCCACCAGGGAAACAGCAGCTTGAAGACCCTGCGAGGGGGGAGGCCCAGCCCTGCACATCTACACAGGACCCCAGGCTCCCGCAGACAGTCCAAACTGTGAGCAGGGAACTTGTAGCTGGGGCAACTGACCTGCCCATTGCCTGCAACAAAGGCCACACTGTGGATGCTCTGGAAAGCTGGGCGCCATCACAGAGGTGGCATGAAGGATTCCTTGGAGAGCTGGTCTGCTTGGAGGATTGGCCCTCGCACGGGGGAGCTGGGCAGTGTTGGCAGACCCTGGGCACTGTTGGCAGATGGGGGCTGCCTCCTCTGGGAGCTGTGGGGACAGGGCCAGTCATCACAAGAACCAGCTAGGTTGCAGGCTGCCCTGCAGGGGTGCCAGGTGCCCATCACAGACAGGAACCGCTGCCAGGAGTGGGAGGGGGCACCATGCTGGACTTCAAACAGAAGAAAAGGGAGGGCCCCACAACACCTGCAACCCTGAAATCCAGGTAGGCTACTGGAGGCCAAGCTTACCTGGAGGCTGACACTCAGAATAAGCCCTGACTGTGACAATCAGAGGCCCTGCCACTCCAAGACCAGCTAGACTGTAGACTGCAGAAACCTGACCAAGAAAAAGAGGCAGACTCAGGAAATGGATCCCTGCTAATCTCAAGAACCTGAGTTACAACAAGAGCTACATGAACTATTAATCTCTAACATATCCTTTTCAAAAGTTACATATTTTTAATCTTCCCCTATCTCAATCCACCTAAATACCCAAGACCCTCCCCCTACTCTTGTTTTAAAGGCTACACACTCTCTGGTTACAACGCATCCCCAGTCCTCAATCTAAGTATTCCTCCCCTCCCCAGCCACCTAAACCCTTTCTTTATTCTTTTCTTTCTTCCTTTTTCTTTTTTTTCCCTTCCGTTTTTTTTCTTTTCTTTTCTTCCTGCTAAAAGTCCACAGGTACTGGCTCCACCTGGAGCAATCAGAGATCATAAAGGGTGAACAGCCACCTAAACACTTTCTTTATTATTATTATTTTTCTTTTTCTTGTTATTTTTTCCTTTTTCTTTTTTTAATTATTTTTTTCTCTGCTATAAGCCCACAGGTCCTGGCTTCACCAGGACCAATCAAAGATCATTAAGGGTGAACAGCCACCTAAACCTAAAAAAAGAGAATCCTAAAAGCATCAAGAGAGAAATGACAACATATAAGGGGGCTCCAGTAAAGCTATCAAATGATTATTCAACAGAAACAATTCAAGCCAGAAGGGAATGGCAAAAAGTATTTCAAGTAATGGTAAACAAAGGCTTGCAACCAATCTCTACCCAGCAAGGCTCTCATTCAGGATGGAAGGAGAAATAAGGAGTTTTCCAGACAAAAAAATAAGGACTAAAAGAATACATCTCTACCAAACCAGCATTGCAAGAAATGCTAAAGGGTCTGCTTTAAAAATAAATAAATAAATAAAATGAAGAAACACAGAAAGCCAAAGAGGAATACAGATACAAAGGAAGAAAATGGCAATGAATAAGTATCAATCAATAATAATCTTAAATGTAAATGGATTAAATGCACCAATCAAAAGACATAGGGTAGCCAATTGGATAAGACAACATGACCCACATATATGCTGTCTTCAAGAGACCCACCTCAGAACAAAAGATCGGCACAGAAAATATATATCAAGCAAATGAATATACACAAAAAAAGGTGGAGTAGCAATACTTATTTCAGGAAAAATAGATTTTACAATGAAGGCCATAAAAAGGGACAAAAAAGTACTTATATAATACTTAAAAGAACAATCCATCAATAAGAAATAACTCTGGTAAACATATACACACCCAACATAGGAGTTCCAAAATATATAAGGAAAATCTTGGAGGACTTTAAGAAAGATATAGACAGCAACACATTAATAATAGGGGATTTTAATACCCCATTATCAACAATGGACAAATCTTCCAAACAAAAAAGTCCCCAAAGATGTTGTGGCATTGAACAACATTCTAGAAGAAATGGACCTAACTGATGTACACAGAGTCTTTAACTCCAAAGAAGCAAAATACACATTCCTTTTAAATGCACATTGGTCATTCTCTAAGATAGAGCACACGGTAGTTCACAAGACAAGCCTCCACAAATACAGGAAAATTGAAATCATACAAAGCATCTTCTCACATCACAATGGCTTGAAACTAGAAACCAATCTCAAGGGAAAAAAATAGAAATTCTCTAACTCATGGAGACTGAATAACATGCTTTTAAGTAATGAATGGGTTAACAATGAGAGGACACAAATAAACAGAATCAGAACTTACAAAGATTGTAAGAAATTACTACAAAAAATTATATGACAAGAAATATGACAACCTGGATGAAATGGACACATTTCTGGAAATGTAGAATCTACCAAAACTGAATCCAGAAGAAGTAGAAAGCTTGAATAGGCCAATAAGAACTAGTGAAATTAAAGAAGTAATCCAAAATCTCCCAAAGCACAAAAGCCCTGGGCTAGATGGATACACAGGTGAATTTTACCAAACATTTAAAGAAGAACTAACTCCTATCCTCCTCAAGCTCTACCAAAAAATTCAGGAAGAGGGAAGACTCCCAAACTCTTTCTATGAGGCCAATATTATTCTAATCCCAAAACCAGGGCAAGACATAACTAAGAAAGAAAACTACTGGCCAATATCTCTGATGAACATATATGCTAAAATTCTCAACAAAATATTGGCACCGGATTCAGCAGTACATTACAAAGATAATACACCATGATCAAGTGGGTTTCATCCCAGGGATGCAAAGATGGTACAACATTTATAAATCAATAAATGTAATATACCACATCAACAAATTGAAAGATAAAATCCATATGATCATATCAATAGATGCTGAAAAAGCATTTGATAAAGTACAGCAACCATTTATGATCAAAACATTCAGCAAAATGGGAATAGAGGGAGCATACCTCAACATCATAAAGGCCATATATAAGAAACCTGAAGCCAACATCATACTCAATGGGCAAAAACTAAAAGCTTTCCCCCTAAGATCAGGAAGGAGACAAGGCTGCCCACTTTCTCCACTTCTATTCAACATTGTCTTAGAATTTCTAGCCATAGCCATAGGAAAAGAAAAAGGAATAAAAAAGATCCAAATAGGAAAGGAGGAAGTCAAACTGTCATTATTTGCAGATGATATGATAGTGTGCATACAAATCCCAATAGACTCCACCAAAAAGTTACTTGATCTAATAAGCAAATTTAGCAAAATAGCTGGGTATAAAGTCAATATTCAGTAATCAAAAGCATTTTTGTATACCAATAATGAAACATCAGAGATAGAAGGTAGAAAACAAATCCCATTTACCATAGCAACAAGAAAAGTAAAGTACTTAGGAATAAAATTAACCGAAAAGGTAAAAATGTGTAGTTAGAAAACTACAGGACATTGAAGAAAGAAATTATGGAAGATACAAATAAATGGAAACATATACCATGTTCATGGATGGGAGGAATTGACATCATTAAAATGTCCATACTACCCAAAGCAATCCATAGATTCAGTGCAATCCCAATTAAAATATCAATGACATAATTCAGTGAGAGAGAAAAATACTTAAAAAATTTATATGGCACCAAAAGTGCCCACAAATAGCCACAGCAATCTTGAGAAAGAAAAGCGAAGTAGGAGGAATCACTATATTGGAATCAAACTATACTACAAGGCAACTGTAATCAAAACAGTCTGTTACTAACATCAGAATAAACATATAGATCAAAGGAACAGACTAGAGAGCCTGGAAGTAAACCCAGCATTCGATGGCCAATTAATATTCAACAATGGGGGAAGGAACATAAAATGGAGTAAAAACAGTCTCTTCAACAAGTGGTGTTGGGAAAACTGGACAGCAACATGCAAAAAAGTAAAACTGGACCACCAACTTATTACATACACCAGAATAAACTCAAGATGGATAAAGGACTTAAACATAAGCAATGCCACCATGAAGGTCCTGGAGAAAAATATAGGCAGTATAATTTTTGATATCCTATGCAGAAATATGTTTACTGATAATTCTCCAGTGGCAAATGAACTTAAAAAATAAATTAAAAATTGGGACTATATATTTTTGTAATTTAATTTTATTGTTGTTGCATTATATCCATTCCCTTTTTGCTCCCTTATGTCTTCTTCCACACCCACCCACTCCCCCAAAAAGTTAGTCCCACATGTTGTCCATGTCCATGGTTCTTCCATACTTAGTTCTTGTCTAAGCTGCTCCCCTTCTTTGGCTCTTCCTCCTCCCTCACCTTACCCCCGGTTCCTCCTGCCCAATGAAGGTCTATTCACTGTATTAATATATCTGGTTCTGTTTTGCTTGTTAGTTTTGTTCATTATTATCCTGTAATGGGTGAGATCATATGGTATTTGTTCTTCACTGACTGGCTTATTTCACTAAGCATAACACTTTCCAGTTCCATCCATGTTGTTGCAAAGTTTAGGAGTCCTTTCTTTCTACTGTATAGTATTCCATTGTGTAAATGTACTAAAGTTTTTTGATCCATTCATCCACTGATGGGCACTTAGGTTGTTTCCAGCACTTGGCTATTGTAAATAATGCTGCTATGAACATAGGGGTACATAGGTTCTTATGACTTGGTCTTTTAGGATTCTTTGGGTATAGTCCTAGTAGTGGAATTGCTGAATCTAAAGGCAGTTCCATTTTTAGTTTTTGAAGGAAACTCCATACTCTTTTCCATAGTGGCTGCACCAGCCTGCATTCCCACCAATAGTGCACCAGGGTTCACTTTTCCCCACATCCTCTCCAAAACTTGTTGTTTGTTGACATGTTGATGATTGCCATTTTGACAGGTGTGAGGTGGTTTCTTATTGTTGTTTTAATTTGTATCTCTATGAAGGCTAGTGATGTTGAGCCATTGACTTTGGGCCCTTTCATATGCCTTTGTGCCCTTTGTATGTCCTCCTCAGTGAGTTATCTGTTTAGGTCTTTTGCCCATTTTTTAATTGGGCTGTCTTTTTCCCTGGTGTTGAGTCGCATTAATTCTTTATATATTTTGGAGATCAAACCCTTTTCTGAGTTATCATTGGCAATTATGTTTTCCCATACAGTTGGTTCCATTGAATTTTGCTGGTGTTTTCTTTAGCTGAACAGAAATGTTTCAATTTGATATAGTCCCATTAGTTTTTTTGTTCTATTATTTCCTTTGCCCTTGGTGAAGTATCAGTAAACATATTTTGGTGTAGGATATAAAAAATTTTACTGCCTATATTTTTCTCTGAGTTGTTTATGGTGGTACTGCTTATGTTTACATCCTTTATCCATCTTACGTTTATTTTGGTGCATGGTGTAAGTTGGTGGTATAGTTTTATTTAAATTTTAAAATTTTTATTATTAAAAAAAATATTGTTTTTGTATTACATCCATCCCCACCCACCCATTCCCCCCAAAGTCAATCCCACCTGTTGTCCATGTCCATGGTTCCTTTATAGCAGGCTCTTGTCTAAATTGCTCCCCTTCCTTGCCTCTTTAGTTTTATTTTTTTGCATGTTGCTGTCCAGTTCTACCAACACCTCTTTTGGAAGATTGTTTTTACTCCATTTTATGTTCTTGTCCCCTTTTTTGAATATTAATTGACCATAGTGTCCTGGGTTTATTTCTGGGCTCTCTATTCTATTTCACTGATCTATATATCTATTGTTATGCCAGTACCACAAAGTTTTGATGACAAAAGCCTTGTAGTATTGTTTCAAGTTCAGTATTGTGATTCGTCTTACCTTGTTCTTCTTTGTCAAGATTGCTGTGGCTCTTCATTGACATTTTTGTCTCCATATAATTTTTGAAGTACTTTTTCTATTTCTGTAAAGTCTATCATTGGTATTTTAATTGGAATTGCATTGAATCTATAGATTGCTTTGAGTAGTATGGACATTTTATTGATGCTAATTCTTCCTATCCATGAACATGGTATATGCTTCCATTTACTTATATCTTCCTTCATTTCTTTCTTCAATGTTCTATAGTTTTCTGACTAAATGTCTTTTACCTTCTTGGTTAAGTTTATTACTAAGTACTATAATTTTCTTGTTGCTATGGTAAATGGGATTTGTTTTCTCCCTTCTATTT
Source organism: Noctilio leporinus (assembly GCA_004026585.1). NCBI lineage: Eukaryota > Metazoa > Chordata > Mammalia > Chiroptera > Noctilionidae > Noctilio > Noctilio leporinus. The sequence continues at coordinate 9,409 of PVIW01009462.1, forward strand.
CTGATGTGTTATTATTGGTATACAAAAATGCTTTTGATTTCTGGATATTGACTTTATACCCAGCTATTTTGCTAAATTTTGGTGGAGTCTATTGGATTTTGTATGTACACTATCACATCATCTGCAAATAATAACAGTTTGACTTCCTCCTTTCCAATTTGGATACCTTTGATTCCTTTTTCTTCTCAGCTATGGCTAGAACTTCCAAGACGATTTTGAGCAGAAGTGGAGAAAGTGGACAGCCTTGTCTCCTTCCTGATCTTAGGGGGAAAGCTTTCAGTTTTTGTCCATTAAGTATGATGTTGGCTTCAGGTTTCTCATAGATGGCCTTTATGATGTTGAGGTATGCTCCCTCTATTCCCATTTTGCTGAATGTTTTGATCATAAATGGTTGCTGTACTTTATCAAATGCTTTTTGAGCATCAATTGATATAATCATATGGATTTTATCTTTCAATTTGTTGATGTGATGTATTACATTGATTGATTTTCGAATGTTGTACCATCCTTGCATCCCTGGGATGAAACCCACTTGATCATGGTGTATTATCTTTGTAATGTACTGCTTAATCCGGTTGGCCAATATTTTGTTGAGAATCTTAGCACCTATGTTCACCAGAGATATTGGCCTATCGTTTTCTTTCTTTGTTGTGTCTTGACCTGGTCTTGGGATTAGAATAATATTGGCTTCATAGAAAGAGTTTGGGAGTCTTCCCTTTTCCTGGATATTTTGGTGTAGGTTGAGAAAGATAGGAGTTAGTTCTTCTCTAAATGTTTGGTAGAATTCACCTCTGTGTAGCCATCTGGTCCAGGGCTCTTGTGTTTTGGGAGATTTTGGATAAGTTCTTAAATTTTGCTAGTTGTAATTTATCTATTCAGGATTTCTGCTTCTTCTGGATTCAGTTTTGGTAGATGATGCCTTTCCAGAAATGTGTCCATTTTACCCAGGTTGTCATATTTCTTGTCATATAGTTGTTTGTAGTAATTTCTTACAATCCTTTGTATTTCTGAAGTATCAGTTGAGATTTCTCCTCTGTCATTTCTGATTCTCTTTATTTGGGTCTTCTCTGTTTCTTCATGAGTCCGGTTAAAAGCTTGTCAATTTTGTTTATTTTTTCAAAGAACCAGCTCCTGGACTTACTGATTCTTTGAATTGTAGTTTGATTCTCTAAGTAATTTAATTCTTGTCTGATCTTGATTATTTTCTTCTACTTGCTCTAGGCTTTGTTTTTTGTTGCTCCTGTATTTCTTGCAGCTTTATGGTAAGGTTGTTTGTATAAAATTCTTCTGACTTATTTGGGCAGGCCGGTATTGCCATAATTTCCCTCTGAGTTCTGCCTTTACTGTGTCCCATATGTTTTGGGCTGTTTTGTATTAATTGTCATTTCTTTCCGGAAACTTTTTGATTTCATCTTTGATCTCATTGTTTACCCATTCCTTCCTTAAAAGTGTGTTATTCAGTCTCCATGAGTTAGGGTGTTTTTGATTTTTTCCCTTGAGATTGGTTTCTAGTTTCAACCCATTGTAGTATGAGAAGAGATATGGTGTGATTTCCATTTTCCTGTATATATGGAGGCTTGTCTTATCACCTATCATATAGTCTATTTTTGAGAATATTCTGTGTGCATTTGAAAAGAATGTGTATTTTGTGTCTTTGGGGTGACAGGTTCTGTATATATCAGTTAGGTTCATTTCCTCTAGAGTGTTATTCAGTGCCACAATATCCCTTGTGTATTTTTGTTTGGAACATATGTCCATTGTTGATAATGTGGTATTAAAATCCTCTACTATTAGTGTGTTGCTGTCTATATCCTTCTTGAAGTCCTCCAAGATTTTCCTTATATATTTCAGAGCTCTTAAGTTGGTTTAATCCACCTTTACCAGAGTTGTATCTTTTTAATAGATATTTCCCTTAAGTATTATGAAATGTCCTTCTTTGTCTCTTTTTATGATCTTCATTTTAAAATCAATTATTCTGAAATAAGTAAGCTACTCCAGCCTTTTTCATGTTTATTTGCTTGATATATATTTTTCCATCCCTTCACTTTCAACCTGTGTTGTTTTTTTGTTCTGAGGTAGGTCTCTTGAAGACAGCATATATGTGGGTTATGTTTTTTTATCCATTAAGCTACCCTATATCTTTTGCATGACACATTACATCCATTTACATTTAAGGTTATTTTCAACTGATACATATTTATTGTCATTTTCCCCATTTGTACCTTGTTCCTCTCTGTCTCTCTCTCTGTTTCTTCATTTTTTAAAAGCAGAACCTTTAGCAATTCTTGCAATGCTGGTTTTGTAGAGATGTATTCTTTTAGTCCTCTTTTGTCTGGGAATCTCCTTATTTCACCTTCCATTTTTAATGATATTCTTACTGGGTAGAGTATTCTTGGTTGCAGGCCTTTATTTCTGATTACTTTGAATATTTTTTTGACATTCCCTTCTGGCTTGTATTATTTTATTGAATAATCTTTTGATAACCTCATGGGAGCCCCCTTATATGTTATTTGTTGTTTATCTCTTGATGCTTTTAGGATTTTCTCTTTGTCTTTATAACTTGCCATTTTAATTATGATACGTCTTGGGGTGGGTCTGTTTTGATTCATCCTATTTGAGACATTGTGTGCTTCCTGAACTTGAGTAACATTTTCGCTCATCAAGTTAGGGAAGTTTTCTATCATTATTTTTTATAACAGATTTTTTCATTCCTTGTTTCTCTTCTCCTTCTGGTATCCCTACGGTATGAATATTATTGTGTTTAGTGTTGTCTTGCATCTCTCTTAAAACCTCTTCATTCTTGTTCAGTTTTTTTTTTTTTCCATTCTCTTGCACTGTCTTGGAATATTTTTCTACATTGTCCTCCAGCTACCTAATCTGATCCTGTGCTTTCTGTAGCCTGCTGTTGATTTTTTCTACTGTATTCTTCAATTCAGAAATTGTATTCTTCATTTACTCCTGGTTGTTACTGTTATTTTCTAAGTCCTTTTTAATGCTGGCATAGTTCTCTTTAAGTTCCTTGTAGCTTCCCTGGATTTCTTTTTAGTTCCCCTCTAGTTGTTTGTAGTTTTCTTTGAACTGGCTGAGCTCATTGAGCTTCTCTATCATCATTCTTTTGAATTCCCTATCTGATCATTTGCTTGCTTTTGTTTCATTTAGTGATCTTTCTGGGGATTCCTCCTTTCCTTTTGGTCACAGAGTGTTTCTTTTTCTCTCCATTTTTAAGTTTCATTGTATTCCAATTAGGTTAAGGAATTGCTAGGCTGTTAGGATTGATTTAGTTTTAATTTTACAGGTCTGTGATCCACCACGGGGCTCAGATGCAGCTTGGTGTGACAAACTGATTCAATTGTAAACCAATAAATCAGCTTCCAAACTCAGGCTCTGCTGGGCTGGACAGAGAGGTTCAATCATAATCCAGTGGGTCAGGTGCCAGCCCAGGTGCAGCCTGATGGGACAGATTCAGATGTAAATCAATGCATCTGTGATCAGTCACCAGGCTCAGGTGCCATTGGGCTAGGCAGCAAGATCCAATTGTAATCTAAAGAATTTGTATTTGGTCACCAGGCTCAGAAGCCACTGGGCTAGACAGTACGGTTCAATTGTAATCCAATGAGTTTGTGATCAGCTGCCCAGCCCAGTGGCCACTGTGCTGAACAAACCAACTCAGTTATGTAAACCAATGAATCCATGACCAGCTACCAGGCTCACTTGCCACTGTGTGGGGCTGACTTTCTGACCCAGTTGTAAGTCAGAGAGTTTATAATCAGCTGCCAGGTCTAGGGGCTGCTGGGCCTGAAGGACTGACTTAGTTGCAAAGCAACGAATCTAGGATCAGCCTGCAGGCCTGCTTGCCACTGTATGTGGCTGATTGACCCAGCTGTAAGTCAGAGTTTGTAATCAGCTGCCAGGCCCAGTTTGCTGCTGGGCAAGAGATACCTTTTCAGGTATCTATGTATCTATGCTCAAACAGGGCAGGGAAGGAGAGGTTTATTTAGATACAAGTCAAAGAATTGTGATTAGGTGCCAGGTTCAGGCACTGCTGTGTGGGGCAGATTGCTTCCAGTGGGCAGGGCTATGAGGATCCCTCAGATGGAAGCTGTTTTGTGCAGTGTAGTCTGCCTGAGGTATGGGAGATGAGTCAGCATCGGGATCCCCACAGCTGCTTCCCCACTTCTCTTCTCCAAGCCACTGCTCCAAACTCTTCCCGCGTGTCTCCAGTCCTCTGTCCTCCCTCTGCTGGAGCCTAGGGTAGGTGGGTGCCCATGGATTTTCATTGTGGTCACCCTAGTAATTATCTGTCTCCAGTGTTCTCTTAGGCTGGTAAACACCATAGCTCTCCACCCTTCTTGGCTGGATGCTGCTGTACTCTCAGCTGTGTTGATGTAGGCTGGGATACCCAGCTGGGGGACCAGACCAACTCTTCTCAGGTGGAGCCTCCTGGCTCAGTCCCTTCATCTGCTGCCTCTGGTGGGGCCCAGCCAGCCCTCTCATGTTTCCATGATTCCTACCAGTCACATTATGATGAAGCGGCCTCTTCTGTTTTGTCCAAGGTTATAGGACCTCTTCCCACCTGGTGTTCTGTTGGTAATTCCAGCTGAATTTTTCTCCAAATAAGTAATTCCAGATGCAACCTGGGAGGAGATTGGTGTAGCTCCACTTACTCCTCTGCCATCTTGCTGGAACCGACCCTTTTCTCAAATTTTGATTGGATTGTTTCTGTTTTGGTGTTTAGTTGTATGTTTTTTAATATAAATTTTGGATATTAACCCCTTATTAAATGTATCATTGCCATTTCATTTTGTTGATGGTTTCCTTTGCTGTGCAAAATCTTTTTAGTTTGATGTAGTCCCATTTGTTTATTTATTTATTTATTTATTTTTAAGAAAATTTTTAAAAAAGATTTTATTTATTATTTTTTAGAAAGAGGGAAAGAGAGAGAGGCAGAGGGAGAGAGACATCAATGTATGGTTGCTTTTCACCTGCCTCCAGCCACAGACCTGACTGTTGACCTGGTTTGCAACCTGGTTATGTGCCCTGGCTGGGGAATCGAACCTGCAACCTTTGGGTTTGCAGGCTGGCGCCTTATCCACTGTGCCACCAGCCAGTGCTCCATTTGTTTTTTTTTTTTTTTTTTCTGTCTTTTCCTTGTCTGATGATATATATCAGGAAAAAATACTGCTAAGAGAAATGTCAGATATGTTTCTGCCTATGTTTTTGTTTCCTAACTCTTCTATTTTTATAAGGATGCTCATTTTATTGGATTAGGACCCACTCTAATTGAGTATGACCTCATTTTTATTTGATCACATGTTCAAATAATCCCATTTTCAAAATACATAAGGCCATATTCACAAGTACTGGGGACTAAGACACTAACATATCACTTTAGGTGACAAGATTTAACCACAACAAGGTTCTAAATTGTTTTTTGACTATGAGAACACCTTATTAATGGCTATGATGCAAAGATACTGATGTCCATATGAGGGGAGTTGTAATCCTAGTGTTTGTTGATTGGGGGGAGTGAACATTAATTTTTATAAATGTTTTCTAAGCTTAGTAATGTTGTCAAATATATTTATATTTTATCATTTTTATTAATAACAGCATCAATATACATTTGGAAAATAGTAATCCAAATGTAAGGGATGTAAGATAGTCTGATGGACATCAGTCCTGATGGTCTTAAGGTTAATGACTTTGAGTCAGCTCTAAAGGTGCCATGTGATCATGGAAAGGTTTCTTTTCTATTTTTTTAAAAAGATTTTATTTATCTTTGGAGAGAGGGGAAGGGAGAAAGGCAGAGATGGGGAGAGACCAATGTATGGTTGCCTTTCACCTTCCTCCAGCTACAGACCTGGCTGGAGACCTGGCTTGCAACCTCATTATGTACCCTGGCTGGGGAATTGAACCTGCAACCTTCAGGTTCACAGGTTGGCACCTTATCCACTGAGCTACCAGCCAGGCTGGAAAGGTTTCTTAATCACTTTTCTTTAGTTCTTAGTTTCATCTATGCCTAAAATAGAGTTGGATTGGTTGTCCTCTACAATTCCACTTCTGATATTCTCATAAATTCATATGAGAAGATAATTTTAGGCAAGAACTTTTCAGAAATTATGTTCTTCTCAGATAAATTCATGTCCAATTTAAAAATCAAACTTCACCCCTGCTGAGATGCTATGTCAGCTTTCAGTGCTTTGTAATACTCTCATAGTTCAATTTTCAAATAACTCAATCAGGTAACTAGTTCATGGCAGTAAATACTTCATATACTACTTAAGTTGTCCAACTAAAAACTTACAAACTCAGTTTGTTTTAATTGATATGCAATAACAAGGATAGACCTGTCAATGGACAGAACTAGTGAATCCTCAGCATATTATTCTGATTACGTTCTGCTGCATTCTTTGAGTCTTTCTTCTCCCCTTTCCATGCCCCTATTAATTACCAACACCAATAGATTCTATCTCTTAATTGTTTCTCTAATTTTCAAATTCATATATTCTTGTACATATCCATTGCCACCATTAAGTTCAGGCCATTATCATTTCTCACCTAGAATAATTCAAGGGACTGGGATGCATATTTTGCATCTTTGATATTCCTTGAGAACTCTACCTCTACAATCTACAATCCATTCTTCATACAGCAACCATAATTAACTTCCTAAAATTATAAAATTATAAAAAAATATATGTTTATGGAATTCCTCTTTTACTGAGTTTTTTTCATTGATCTTAAAATTAAAAAAAAAGGGGGGGGTTTCCTATAGTTCATACAAACATTGCATAATCTGACTTTCGTTTCACTCTTTAACTTCATTTTCTGACCACGTTTTACTGCATTTATAGCACTCTACATTCCATTCAGGTTCAATTTCTTACAGACTCCTAAATAGGCCATTTTCTCTCTTGTTTCCAGGAGTATCCTTATGATTCTTGCTGTGTCAGGAATATCCTCTTTCCACCTTCCTTACTTAGTTCCTACCCATCCTTGAAGTCATGCTAAGGCATTACTTCCTTTTCACAATCTTTCTTGATCTTCCCATCCCTCCCATGTGCCCTTCTCTCTGCACATTGGAATGATTCCTACCATGTCATTTAGTGCCCAGTGTAAGTGGGATTATGTTGCTATCTCTGTCTTCAAATGCCTTCCATTTTTACCAAAAAGGAGAGAATACTAAACAGATAAGATAATTTTAACAATGCTTGCCTGGCCATATTTATCATTGGGTGGGGCACTGTACATTGAAAGATCATATCCATGTGCATAAGTCTTTCTTCTGCTTTACACTTTTAAAAAACAAGTCTAATCAGAAACAAGGCCTCCACCTTGATTTTTTCTGATATATTCTTCGCCCATGTAAAAAATATTAAGTGTAGGTCTAATCTGTATTCCCTTTCTCTCTTCTAGTTATTTTGGTCTCTCACAATTGTTTTTGGCAACTTTTTAGTTTTTACCCTTAGGTTATCTAGGAAAGCTAGAGGTAGCTGGATTATAGTAAATGCCTTTACACAGGTATTAGAAGGTTCTTACAAAATCTTTCCCCTGCAGAGTTGGGCTTTTTATGGAGAATGTTTTGGAAATATTTCACAATGACTACTCTTCCCCTCTCCTGGTCATATCCAGAAAGAGGTATTTCTTGGCTCTTCTGTGATAACCTGATAGAGTACCACACAAAAGAGTGAGACCCTACCTAAGGCTACTACCCACGTGAGTTTCTCACTCTCAAGCTACTCCACTCTCAGCTTCCAACAATTTGGCAAAATCCCCATGTAAGTCTGAGAAACTTTCTCAGTCAAGAGGAGCCCAAGTAGGCATGGCCAGTAAATATAACCTTTTCTGCTGGGTGGAATCATAGATGAGAAAAAGAATCTTGGGGGACAACCGTGAAAATCTGAATATAGTATGGTTGTTCATTAATAGTAATGTATCTATGTTATAACAATTACTGTGTCATTGTTACAGAATGTACCATAAAATGTAAGATAAAATCTAAAATTGTTCTAAAAATAAGATTTATTTTATTTAAAAGTAGAATACTGTAAAAGTCATTGGAGCATGGTAGAGGGGGGGTGAGTGGTGGATTACAATATTCAGCAGTATGACCAGGATTGACATGATTTGATCACAAGTTTAAAGAAACTGTAATGGTCAGAATTCTAAGCCCATGACCATTCTCACCTCCTACTCTTGAGCATGGTCACTGCATGTGAACATGATGAATGCCACTTTTGTAATTAGGTTAGGGTAGGTGGAAAAAAGTAAAACAATTTCTGCAGACCAAATTAAAAAGTCCCTGATCAGTTTGACTTTGAGGTAATTAAAAAAGGTCACGCTTGGTGGTCTTGATCTAATCAGGAAATTCCTGTAAAATATCATGTTGAAGTCAAGAGACTTGAAGTAGAAAAGACTCTGACACAGTTATTGGCATTAAAGAAGCAAATTTCCATGAATTTCAGAGGATGATGGTAGCCTGAACAAGAGTAGTTGTGGTGGAGGTGATGAAAAAGGATCATATTCTGAACTTATATTAAAGGCAGAGACAAAAGGATTTCATGATTAATTTAAGTTGGGGTGAGAAAGAAAAGGGGTCAAGGATGACTCCAAGGTTTTTAAACAGTAGCAAAAAAATGAAATTGACATGTACTAGGATGGAAAATCAGTGGAACTGGAGCTGGGTTGCACTTCCTTCCCCACCCCACCCCTCCCCTATGAGTTGTGACCCAATTCCAGAAGTTAACTATTAAAGTGAACATGCCCTGGCAAAAGAATCATAGTAATAGTAATACTCAATAAAATTTCATATATATATTATATATATATATATATATATATATATATAATTTTATTTTATTTATTTTCAAAGATTTTATTATTTTTAGAAAGAGGGGAAGAGAGAGAGACAGAGAGGGAGAGAGACATCAATGAATGATTGGCTTTCACCTGTGTCCAGCTACAGACCTGGCTTGCAACTTGGTTATGTGCCCTGGCTGGGGAATCAAACCAGCAATCTTTGGGTTCAAAGGTCAGCACCTTATCTACTGTGCCACCATCCAGGGCCTAATAACAATTTTATGTGGAGGTGGCATTTAACTTTCATATTTTAATAAATGAAGATACTGATAATAACAGAAGTTAAACTTACCTTAAGGTCCACAGCTAGAAGGAAGAGGAAGATGGTGGCAAAGTAGTGGGCAGCACTAATGGCTTTCTCAAGCTCCAGAGCAGCTGGAGGATAGGGCAAGGAACACAGGACAGGAGCAAGTCCCAGAGAATTAGTGTGGTAAGTGTCTGGATTCTGAGGTACACAGTTCAGAGACTGCAGAGATCTACAATTGAGTTGGTGAGACAGATCCAGAGCTGGCTGGGATGGCAGGCCAAGTTTATCTCTGGGCAGGGGCGGCATTGCCCAGAGAGGCAGCTCTGACTAAAGACAGCTTCAGGATGCTCATTGATTGAATATTTGAGCAGCAAATAGTGTGGACAAATAAGCATAAACTCAGGAGGATTGAGGAGTTGAGCTTCTGCAGTGGAGGGACTGCATGAGAGAGAGAGGAGGTGAATGTCAGAACCAGTGTTGGGGGAAAAGAGATCAGCTGCAGGCAGCACCAAGTGGGAGTAAAGGAGTGCACTGGTGCTGGCAGCATGAAGGCAGAGAACTACACTGTCACACCACCCATGGAGAGAGGGCAACTTGGAGCTCCAGTGGGAAAGAAGGCCCCATCCCACGCAGTGTTGCACCAACTCCCACAGTGCCCTCAATGTGGACACTGCACAAGAGAGAAGCCTGTGGGCAGCACAACCAATGGTGTGCTGCAGGAAGAACCTTTCTCTCAGAGCTGTGTGAGAAGGGAAGCCATAGCATGTGCAACCAACTGGTACAACCCTGAGCTCCTCACAGAACCTGTGCAACCAATCAGCACACTACTGTGATCCTCCCAGAACCAGCCCACGAAGGGAGGGCATTGAGGAACAAGCAGTGCGGAAACTCAGCTTGGCTACTGGAGGCTCAGCCTACTAGGGGTGTGGCACTCAAAACCAGCCTTGACTCTAACAGACTCCAAAGTGCTAGGCCCTTAAGCCTGATTGCAAACTGCAGAGACTTGATCAAGGGAAAAGAGGTAGACTCAGGAAATGGATATCTGCTAACCTCAAGCACCTGAATTACACTGAGAGCTAAATGAATTATTAATCCCCAATGAGTAGCTCAATGACAGTATATAAGATGTGGTAGAAGGGGTCTCTCAAACAATCAGCTGGAGTGAAAAACTCATTAAGGAACAACATATAAACCAAATCCAAAGTACAACCAGACAGGCCCAAATTAATGACACAAAGGGCACCCCAGGAGCAACAAGTTGAGGAAATCTAGGAGACTGCACCAACAAACCCCACAAATCCCTTAGCACAGAATGGCACTCCACAAAGGCAGGAATTCAAAGGAGATTAATCCAAGAAACAAAAACAAGCAAAGACAGACACCAAAAATGGGAAGAAAAAGAAACAGTCCATCACCTAAAGGAAAGGAGGAATCACCAGACTAAGAAATGAAATAGAAACAAGCAAACTATAAGACATAGAATTCAAATAAGCAGTTATAAGAAAACTTAATGAGCTTAATGAACTCAAAGAAAACTACAAGGAAATCCAGAGAAACAACAAGGAACTTACTGAAAATTATACCAGCATTAAAAAGGACATAGAAACCATCAGTAAGAACCAGAGAAAAAGAATAGAATTTCAGAATTGAAGAATACAATAGAAGACATCCAAGCAAGTTAGAGGAAGAAGAGGACCTGATCAGCAAATTGGAGGGCAACAGAAAAAATAAATAACCAGACAATGCAACAAAATGAAAAAAAAGACTGAAAAACAATGAAGAGGTTTTAAGAGAGCTGCAGGAAAACAAGAAACACAATATCTACATCATAGGGATACCAGAAGGAGAAGAGAAGTGAGATAGAAAACCTGTTTGAAAAAGTAATGACAGAAAACTTCCCTAACTTGAGTGAAAACATCACTCAAGTTCAGGAAGCAAAGAGGGTCCCAATGAAGATGAACCCAAACAGGCCCATTCCAAGACAAATCATAATTAAAATCATAAATGACAAAGACAAGGAGAGAATCCAAAAAGCATCAAGAGAAAGAGCTAATAACATATAAGGGGGCTCTGATAATGTTATCAAATGATTTTTCAATAGAAACATTATAAACCAGAAGTGAATGATAAAAAAAATATTTCAAGTAATGGAAAAATAAGGGCTACAACCAAGAATACTCTATGCAGCAAGGTTCTCATTCAAAATGGAAGGTGAAATAAGGAGTTTTCCAGAAAAAAGAAGGCTAAAATAATATAGCTCCACCAAACCAGCACTATTAGAGATGATAATAGGCCTGCTTTAAAAGATAAAGAAACCAAGAGAGACAGAGAACATTACAGGGACAAAGCAGGGGAAATGCCAATGAAGAAGTACCTTTCAATAATTATCTTAAATGTAACTGGATTAAGTGCACCAATAAAAATACATACAGTAGCTGAATGGAAAAGGAAATATGACCAACACATATGCTGTCTACAAGAGACACACCTCAAAATAAAAATCGGCAAAGACTAAAAGAGAAAGGATAGAAAAATATATTTCAAGCAACTGGACATGAAAAAAGGCTGATGCAATACTTACATCAGACAAAACAGATTTTACAATGAAGGCCCTAAAAAGAGACAATGAAGGACATTTCATAATACTTAAGGGAACAATCCATCAAGAAGATATAACCCTTGTAAACATATATGCACCCAATGTAGGAGCACCCAAATATATAAATAAAATCTTGGAGGACTTCAATAAGGATACTGAAAGCAACACACTAATAGTAGGGGAGTTTAATACCACATTTTAAACAATGAACAGATCTTCTAAGGAAAAATACACCAAGAATATGGTAGCAATGAACAACACTCTAGATGAAATGGACTTAACTTGGGGGAAGATGGCGACAGAGCAGAGAGCAGTGCTGATGGTGTTCTCGAGTACCAGAGCAGCTAGAGGACAGGATAGGGAGCGCAAAACGTCTTCAGGTCCCAAAAAAATGGAGTAATCAGCATCTGGACACAGGAGAGCACAGCCCAGTGGCAGCAGAGACCTATAGGAGAACAGCACAGAGGTCCCGGCTCCACCTGGACCAATCAGGGATCATTAAGCGTGAACAGCCACCTAAACCGTTTTTGCTTATCATATATAGTTTTGTATTTTGTTTTGTTTTGTTTGTTTTATTTTTCATGCTAAAAGCCCTCAGGTCCTGACTCCATCTGGACCAATCAGGGATTATTATTAAGGGAGAACAGCCATCTAAACCCTTTCTTATTATTGTTATTATCATTTTTATTTCTTTTTTCCTTTTTTTTCCTTTTATTATTTTTTACTGCTAAAAGCCTACAGGTCCAGAATACAACCAGACACCCCAAATAAAGGACACACCAAGAACAACAAGTGGAGAAAATTGGGGAGAATGCAACATTGAACTCCACAAATCTACTATCACAGAAGGGTGCTTAACTAAGGCAAAGAAGCAAAGCAGGTTAACCCAAGGAAAAAGCAAAAAAATAAAAAGCAAGCAACAGCAGACACACAAAATGGGGGAAAAAAGAATTAGTCCATCACCAAAAGGAAAGGAAGAATCACCAGAAAGATGACAAAATGAAACAGAGGCACCTGAAACATCAGATAAGGAATTCTGAAGAATGATACTAGATAAGCTCAGTGAGGTCAGCCACATCAAAGAAAACTATAAACAACTCCAGGAGAACTACAAAGAACTCTAGGGAAATTACAAACAACTCCAGGGAAGTTACAAGGAACTTACTGAGACTACAGCAGCATGAAAAAGGACAAGGAAACTATCAATAAGTGCCAGGAGGAAATGAAGAATACCATTACTGAATTGGAGAATACAGTAGAAGAAATCAACAGTAGGCTAGAGGAAGCAGAGGACCAGATCAGCGAGTTGGAGAATAATGTAGACAAATACTCCAAGAAAGTACAAGAGAATTAAAAAAGGCTGAACAAGAATGAAGAGGGGTTAAGAGAGCTGCAGGACAACATGAAACGTAACAACATCCGTATCATAGGGATACCAGAAGGAGAAGAGAAACAAGGAATGGAAAATCTGTTCAAAAAAGTCATGATAGAAAATTTCCCTAACATGATGAGTGAAAAACATTAATCCAGTTGAGGAAGCACAGTGAGTCTCAATAAAGATCAATCCAAACAGACCAAAACCAAGGCATATTATTATTAAAATGGCTAATCTGAAAGACAAAGAGAGAATCCTAAAAGCATCAAGAGAGAAAAGACAAATAACATACAAAGGAGCTCCAATAAGGCTATCAAATGATTATTCAACAGAAAAAATTCAAGCCACAAAGGAACGGCAAAAAGTATTTCAAGTCATGGTAAACAAAGGCCTGCAACCAAGAATACTCTACCCAGCAAGACTCTCATTCAAGATAGAAGGAGAAATAAGGAGATTCCCAGACAAAAAAAGACTAAAAGAATACATCTCTACCAAACAAGCATTGCAAGAAATGCTAACGGGTCTGCTTTAAAAATAAGTAAATAAATAAAATGAAGAAACAGAGAAAGCCAAAGAGAAATACAGACACAAAGGGAGAAAATGGCAATGAATAAGTATCAATCAATAATAACCTTAAATGTAAATGGATTAAATGCACCAATCAAAAGACATAGGGTAGCTGAATGGATAAGACAATATGACCCACATATAAGCTGTCTTCAAGAGACCCACCTCAGAACAAAAAATCGGCACAGATTGAGAGTGAAGGGATGGAAAACTGTATATCAAGCAAATGGACATGAAAAAAAAAAGCTGGAGTAGCAACACTGATTTCAGACAAAATAGATTTTACAATAAAGGCCATAGAAAGGGACAAAGATGGGCCTTTCATAATACTTAAGGGAACAATCCATCAAGAAGAAATAACTCTGATAAACATATACACACCCAACATAGGAGCTCCGAAATATATAAGGAAAATCTTGGAAGACTTTAAGAAAGACATAGACAGCAACACACTAATAGTAGGGGATTTTAATACCCCACTATCAACAATGGACAGATCTTCCAAATAAAAAATCTCCAGAGATGTTGTGGCATTGAACAACACTCTAGAATAAATGGACCTAACTGATGTATACAGAGTCTTTTACCCCAAAGAAGCAAAATACACATTCTTTTCAAATGCACATGAATCATTCTCCAAGAGAGACCACATGGTATGTCACAAGACAAGCCTCCACAAATACAGGAAAATTGAAATCATACAAAGTATCTTCTCAGATCACAATGGCTTGAAACCAGAAACCAATCTCAAGGGAGAAAAGCAAAAATTCTCTAACTCATGCAGAATGAATAGCATGCTTTTAAGCAATGAAGGGGTTAACAATGAGATTAAAGATGAAATCAAAAAGTTCCTGGAAACAAATGACAATGAACACACAACAGCCCAAAATTTATGGGATACAACAAAGGGAGTTCTCATGGGGAAATTTATAGCAATACAGGCCTTCCAAAAACAGTTACAAGAAGTTTATAAAAACGACCTAACCACAAAGCTGCAAGAACTAGAGGAGCAACAACAAACAAACCCCAGAGGAAGTAGAAGGAAGGAAATCATCAAGATCAGAGCAGAACTAAATAACTCAGAGATTCAAACTACAATTGGAAGAATCAACAGGTCCAGGAGCTGGTTCTTTGAAAAAATAAACAAAATTGACAAGCCCTGATACCGACTCATCCAGAAAGAGAGAGAGAGGATCCAAATAAACAGAATGAGAACTGAAAGAGGGGAAATCACAACTGATACCTCAGAAATACAAAAGATTGTAAGAAATTACTACAAACAACTCTATGACAAAAAATATGACAACCTGGATGAAATGGACACATTTCTGGAAAGGTATAATGTACCAAAACTGAACCCAGAAGAAGCAGAAAGCCAGAATAGGCCAATAACAACTAGTGAAATCTCCCAAAGCACAAAAGCCCTGGTCCAGATGGCTACACAGGTGAATTTTACCAAACATTTAAAGAAGTACTAACTCCTAATCTCCTCAAACTATACCAAAAATTTCAGGAAGAGGGAAGACTCCCAAACTCTTTCTATGAAGCCAGTATAATTCTATTCCCCAAACCAGGGCAAGATCCAACTAAGAAAGAAAGCTACAGGCCAATATAACTGATGAACATAGATGCTAAAATTCTGAACAAAATATTGGCCAATCGGATTCAGCAGTATATTACAAAGATCATACACCATGATCAAGTGGGCTTCATCCCAGGGATGCAAGGATGGTACAACATTCGTAAATCAATAAATGTAATACACCACATCAACAAATTGAAAGATAAAACCATATGATCATATCCATAGATGCTGGAAAAGCATTTGATAAAGTGCAGCAACCATTGATGATAAAAACCCTCAGCAAAATGGGAATAGAGGGAGCATACCTCAATATCATAAAGGCCATCTATGAGAAACCTGAATCCAACATCATATTTAATGGACAAAAACTGAAAGCTTTCCCCCTAACATAGGAACAAGACATGGCTGTACATTTCCTCCACTTCTATTCAACATTGTCTTGGAAATTCTAGCTATAGCCATCAGAGAAGAAAAAGGAATCAAAGGTATCCAAATAGGAAAGGAGAAAGTCAAACTGTCATAAGTTGCAGATGATATGATAGTGTACATGCAAAACCCAATGGGCTTCACCAAAAACTTACTCAACCTATTTAGCAAAATTAGCAAAATAGCTGGGTATAAAGTCAATATCCAGAAATCAAAAGCATTTTTGTATACCAATAATGAAACAACAGAAATAGAATAGAAAAAACAAATGCCATTTACCATGGCAACAAGAAAAATAAAGTACCTGGGAATCAACTTAACTAGGGAGGTAAAAGACCTGTACTCAGAAAACTACAGAACAATTAAGAAAGAAATCAAGGAAGATACAAATAAATGGAAACATATACCATGTTCATGGATGGGAAGAATCAACATCATTAAAATGA